>JASDQU010438676.1:76217-91631 GCA_032191745.1 Picea mariana
GCATCTCTTGTTGGGTGTTCATCACCCCTTGGTGTGGACTAGGGTTTTGCAACACAGTTGGGGGTGGTTGCTGCACATATTGTTGTGGGGCCTGCTGAGGGATGTGGTCCATTTCTAGATTCTTTCATTTGTTTAAAGTCAGCGATTTGAGGGAGATGGTGAGTATAATGGCCATACTCACCGAAAAGGGCACAAGAGAAGTTTTTCCAAAGATTGTTGTTATTATTACCTTGGTGTTTGTTATTATTTCCCCCTTGGGGGTTTTGGTTCCCCTAATTCTGGTTGCCCCAGATAGGTTGGTTCTGTTGGGGGTGATTCCCTCTTGGTCATGAATTATTGTTGTTTCGGTTTTTCCCTTTCTTTTTGGTATTATTCGACTAATGGGTCAGATTTTCCATATTTAGTTGTTTGAAATTGTGGACTTGTTGAATGGGAGAGGGCTGAACAAAGTCAACCCCAGCGTGTGGTTGTCCTTGTGGAGAAGCAATGGGATAGGGAGGACTAGGAAATGGTAAATATGGATTATGTTGTGGAAATGATCCGTAAGGTACATAAGAAGGCATGGTTCTTTCACTAGTGATTAGGGTGTAAGCAGAGGTAGAGGTGTTTCCAGAACTAGCTTGAACAGCTGGACACATCATGGGTTCCGGTGGGGGTCCACTTATGGGTGGAGGGAGGGAAATAGGGTACGGTTGTTGATAAGGGTGGGGGAGGATAATAAGGGGGTCCTCCATATAGCGGTGAATATTGAGGTGTTCCATACATAGGTTGTTGTTGGAGGTGTGGATTGTGGTGTGTAGTGGTACCAATCAATCCATCTGCGGAGTGAGACATCCCAGGTTTGTTCTGGATGAATGGCACGGGTCTCGGGTCATCAGGTAGTACCATATATAAGTATCATGACTGTGAATAAATGAGTTCAAACTGTTGACCCTTGCTGATGGCTTCTTCTTCAGTCTCGGGGTAGGTGGCGGCAACATATTTGGCAAGAAGGGAAACAAGTGATTTGAGAAACCAATTAAGGCATTGTTGCTTGGTGGCTTCAGCTTTGCATAGACTATGTAACCGACGCCATTCGTGAATGTGGTCAGAGATGTGTGTGGCGGAGGTTTGTTTAAACTTTGAGAGAAGTTCGAGACCATTGTCATGACAGATTAGGAGTTGAAAGAAGGTAAAAAATGCTTTGGACAAAGATTCAAAGGTCATGTGGTACCCATATTTTTCTTCTACATACCACTTGGTTGATGGGCTAGTGAGTGTACATTGAAATAACCTCAAGTGGACGGAGTCGTTCATGATGTTGTTTGAAGAGCACCATAAGTGGAAAGTCATGATATGGTTGGTCGGGTCGTCTCCTGCTTTTCCTTCAAAATTGGGGATGTCTGAAGGTAGTTTGGTAGGCATTGTGGGCCTTGTGGGGTCATGCAATATAGGATCATTGGTGAGCTTAGTCAGATCTGGTATGTTGAGGGAAGACAAGTATGGAATCTGGGGTGGCGGTGGAGGGTTAATTCTCGTCATGGTGGGAATGTTTTTTGTACCTAACCGTTGAGGAGGGTTAGTTCCAACCATGGTGTGAGTTTTATGTGTCCCTGACCCTTATGTGTCCCTAACCCATGAGGGGGGCTAGGTGGCATGGTACTTCCCCCTTGGGAAGAATTTTTCATCTAGCTTCCGTGTAAAGGAGAGTGAGTGAATGGTTGACCTTAGGAAGTGGACCCAAGTAAAGTGGAACCAAGCAAAGTGGATCCCAAGATAGTAGCACTCACAAGGGTGTGAGAAGGTGGAGCTTATGAGTTGGAAAGTCTAGGAACTCCTCCTAGAATGAGAGGGATATTTAGGAATCATCTGGAATGATGGAGATTATGTGGGTCCCCTATGATGTCTGAATAGCAAAGTGGATGTGTGCAAAATGGTGATGAGAGAAATAAATGAACAAGAGTCTTTGCTATACGTTTTTGAACCTTCACAATATATCTCACAATCGCATGTAATCACAAGAGCATCATACATAAATCAATTGATAAAGAAGCATACATGTGGATAGGTGGATTTTGTCCGTGTGGGAGAACAAAGAAAACAAATGCTCATGTCCTAAAATATGTAACGTCCTTCCTCTCAAATAGCATTGGACCTTCCAATAACACTCAACAGTGGGGTCTAAAGCCACCAGAAGAGGAACTAGTGAAGGATGAAACAATCAGTTATAATGAGTGGTAGAGGGGAAATATCCCAAAAGAGCTGGTGATATTTCCCAATAGCCACACAAAATCTAATCAAGGTGCAATTGCAACCCACAATTTCCACCTGGGTAGATGTCCTAAAAGTCAGTCACTAGGTTCCTCGGTCAAAGTGCGACATTTAGATTTTCGGCCTAATAAATGGTTCACGGGTTGGATCCCGTCCAAGAGGTGCTTGCCTCAAGGTGGGATGCACAGAACAACCGGACCTCGGCCTTCAACCCTTCACGGGTATATCCATACCATATGGTGTAGGAACACTTGACTTGGAGGATTTAAAAGTTCCCTATTTGTCAACTTCTAGTGTTTGAAGATGTGAGAACCAGATAATGGGAAGTTATTTGGATGCCTATCTCCGAGATCCTACCTAGACTAAAAAAATTATTTTGGAACCTCCTGTGGAGGAAAATTTAGTGAGTTTTTAGAAAAAAATTAGATGTGGTTGTTTGAGAGATTGGGGGTGTGAACCAATCTCGTTGAAATTAAATGGGAGTGGATAGTTTCGTCCAAAAATGGATGGGGTGTTTCAGAATCCCTTTGGAGGAAACTTACTTCAACATCCACGATTCGAGATTAAAACTAAGTGAGTGAGTAGTGACCTTGTGTGTGAAAAAATGAATGTGTGCCAAATTTTTAATAAGTTAGGTGTCACCTTGCAGCATGTGGACTTTGTGTGGTCCTTACAAGTCTTTATTACCTAATTTAGTAGATGCCATAGGTACAACCTTGTGGAATTTTAAAGCCCCTAGAGCACTAGCATGTGGACTTGTGGGTCCTTACCAATCCTTTAACTCCCTAGTGTGATTTAATCTAAGAAATCTTCAACAACTATTCTAGATTTTAGATATGTGGGCATGTATGGGCCCATTACAAAACCTTTAAACTTCCCTAGTGATGTAATCTAAGAAAGTAGTTTCAAAACTATCCTATCTTTGTATCATGTGGGCATGTATGGGCCCTTACAAATTTTAATATTTGTTTGAAAAGAAACTAAGAGGAGTCCTGAGGGGGTTGTTGTCCTCTCTTAAGGATTTTTTCTTTTAAGGGAGATGAAATTTTTCCCTCAATCGTTTTTCTGATTCTCAATATCGCTCTATGGTGCGAGAAAAGAGCATACTCAAAGATTGATGTTGAATTTATGGTCCCAATGCAAGTGGTTATATTTGTGATATAGAATGATTCCAACTTATCTTTAATCAAAGCAAGCCATCCATGTGGAAAAATGAAAGAAAAAAGAGGATAAATATGGATTTTAACCCCCCTAAGTGCCTATGTTTTGACTAAGCATTCATGTGGAGAAGGAATCTAAGTGTGGTGCATTTTACAATTTGCATAGAATCAAACTTAAGAAGGCTATGGGCCTTCAACAGATCACAAAAACCCTTACAATGTATGATTTTCTGGATAGATGCACAGGTCTTAGAGTAGACAGAGGTGCATTTGGTGCCAATACGCAAATAAAAAATGACCTTTTGATGTAGGTGCATAGAATGCATTGAGAAACACAATGAGTTTTGCACACGTGCTCGAAAGACGTGCCTATGGGTCAAAAAACCTGTGCACTTTCTGTTACACGGTCGGGAAGAAAATTTCAGATGAAATTCTCTCAGCTTAGCTCCTAATTTAGCTTTTTGCAAGCAAGCATGGGCCAGTTATGGTTCTTGCAAGTTAAATAAACCAAAAAGAAGTGCTCAAACAACCCAAATGGGGAGGAAATTGAAACCTATCCCCAGTGGAGTCGCCAATCTGTTGTGTCCCTTTCGTCACCTAAATGAGAAAAATAAGGATGCTTAGAAGTCCAGTTGGGTTAGTTGGATAGGACAACAGTGAATTCAAGAGTTAGAAACATCAAGCATAAGAAATAAAAAAAGAACTAAGATAATAACAATAAAATAAACTAAACTAGAGTTCATAGGGGAAATAGAACAAAAATTAAACAACATGCATGCCACCAATGGATACGTTGTATTAGTGGGAAAACACCAAAGATAAAGGAAGACTTATGGGTCCCCTGTTTCTCCAAGGGAGGGATCTTGAACCTTCAATGATTGAGCTCTTCTTACAAGTAGCAAACTAGAAGGAAATGGTGAAGAAATCCAAAGCTCATTCACTCAAGAGGTGATGTGAATGGCTAAATGAAATGGTGCTTATATGCTCTAATGAGGAAAGAGGTTCCTCTAAGAGAATATAGGTAGCATAAAAATACAAATGAATTCTTGGAAATATAGTGCACCCATGGCCTCTTTTTATATAAAATATTTGAGGCATTATTCAACCAGTCTTTAGTGTGAACAAGGGGCTCTTTAGGGAACCCTTATGTCTTTGAACAACCCCCCACTCTAATTCAATTCATATTTGGCTGTCAAATCAACTTGGGAGATGAGCCAGAAGTGGGTGGAAGGCCGACCAAAATCATAAATGTGTCGTTCTGAGGTATGCACATCTTTTTGCATCCACAGTCATGCATCGGGAGCATGTGCTCTTTTTCGATGTTTTTAGACTCTCGCATGTGCACATGCTTCCTTTGTATCCTTAGCGCATGCTGATTTTATAACCAGTTGTATAGTTTTGTGACCTTTGGAAATGCATTTTTTGGGCCATGGTTGAACTAATGGGTGTTTAGAGATGTTGGATTCCTATAACCATTTGCGGATGAAATTTCAGTGATAACAAATACTATAATAAAAATTTCATCATAATACAGCTACAAAAATCCCATGCGAGTCATTCAACATGAGAACTTCAGTAAAAGAGGAAATAAGATGGAATACAAAAGGTGACTTATATTAATCAAGAAGTCTCAAATCAAGTAAATAACCAGAGAACCAATATGCTTCATCAAAATATTACAATAAGGGAGCTTAGCTCAACCATTCGAACCTACTAAAGAATTTGGAATGTCTATTTATAACAAAAGAGGGAAGGCAACAGCTAGAGGTGCAAGTTGGCCTTCCTCCTGTTGTAACAGAGATTATCAATGGGGATGCCGTGAATCCAATGAATTCAATACTTTTTATGTGTATACCATCTTTAGTGAAAACAGGAGGGTCCTGCATGTTGTTCCCATATCGCCTGTCCGAGCACTATATCCCCTTGTCCCACCTACACTTGATTTGTGAAATCTCTCAATAGTTCAGAACACAAGATTATTCTAGCACCAATAGCTCATCTGATTTAGATTAAGTTGCAGAGTGCTCCAAGGGTTTATCAGAAGAAGGAGCTGCCTTTGGGTACAAATGATGGTGATGCTGAAAGTGATTTACAAAATGATGACCCTGATTTTCAGTGGATTCAAACCACAGATTTTACAAGATTTTCCAGTATTAGACAATTGTCATGGATACGTTTGGAGCTTGATAATGGTACAAACATTTCTCAAATCCGTACGAATTTTGCACATTATAATGAAATGGAAGAGAAACTCAGTTTAAAATATGCCACTTCATATTCTTCCAGCTTGAATTTGGTGCCAATTATTAGTCCTCCTGATGGTATTCAGTTGCCTTATGAAATTCTATTCAAAATCAATTCACTTGTTCAGTTGGGTTTTCCTAAGTGGACCGTCCCTTAACAAAGAGTTTTTCGGTTTGCTGCAACCGACTAAAAAGATCACTTGCTCACAAAAATTTGGCTTTGACAAATCTTAGCCGTTTGAGGAATACTTGTTATGAACCAAAACAATGGATTCATAAGCATTTGATCATGTCAGGAGATCAAATAGGTGCCCTAATTCTACTGCCATTTCTTTAGATAGTGGCCTGATGTATGTCAACAGAGTACAAGTAACCCCTTCAAAATTTTACTTCTTTGGACCTGAAATCCATGTTTCCAATCGTGTGCCACGACATTGTGCTGAGTATATCAATGACTTTCTTTGTGTTTCCTTTGTTGATGAGAACCTAGACAGACTCCGTTCAAATGATTTGTCTCTGAGAATGAATAACAGAGGTCCCAAGCAGACAAAACTATACAGACGGATTCTTCAGATCTTGAGAGATGGCATTGTGATAGGCAATAAAAGGTTTGAATTGTTGGCTTTCTCATCAAGTCAACTGCGAGAAAGTGTTGTATGGATATTTGCTTCAAATGGCATAGTTGACACAGTGAACTATGATCACCAGAAAAAAGGAGATCGGGAAAGCTACTTGAGGATATAAAAGGAGGCTCAAGCTTGAGCAGAAGGAGGAAACAGATGAGAATATTACAACAGAACGTGTGCTAGAAAAGTCGCATCTCAGTAGAATAGAAAGAGGACGTACCATTGAAGGAAGTGCATGTGCGAAGTCTTGATTTCCATCATGTTTGTTGTATTGACTTGTGTGCAGGCACAGTAGTAGAAGAAATTGAGAACGATACTGAATATATCCATGAAGGCCATGGGAACAGTACCCGAAGGCATTGAAAATGTCCATGAAAGGGATGAGGCGATGGACAAAATTCAACGTGAAATTGAAGCGTATAGTTGCTGTGCTGATTTGAAGATTCTGAACAATAAGAAGAGGTGAGGTTGAAAACAGTGAAGTGGCAGATGGAACTGACGACAGAAGCCAAAGGATATGTGACTGTAAGGTGAGCAGTTATCTACAAAAGACGATGGTGGGATGATCGGTTCCCTCTCATCCGAAATCACTCAACGAGTTCATGAGGCAAGTTAAAAATTTTGATTAAAAATCTATGCGCGCCAAGAGTCATTACTCTTGTCCAGAGTGGTAGAGAAAGAGGTCAGAGCGAGATCAATGAACAATCACAGAGGCAGACGGAAGCGTTTTTGCATCAAAGGAATTATCAATGCTCCACTTGTCGAAATGATTTGTAACGGTTAGGTGAAGCTGCTACAGGCCGCGGCAGACGAGCCAGATGATGATTCGTAACCACCCTACGTGGCCACCCGAGGAATTTTGTGGAACATTCATGCGACCGTCCAGTGTTTCTATTGTGCAGAGACCAAGGCTAATCTCCAGGTGGATACTTTGGGATATCGCCTCGGAACAGCATATTGAATTACTCTATGGTAAATACGGAATTAATAATGAGTTATTTTGAAGAGATGCGAATTACATTGTCCGTGGAAAGGAGGTGTTTCAATTCTAAAGATGTCATTTTATGCTCAATTCGAGGGACCTTAAACACTTTTCTAATCGTGGTTCAGAGGAATCCAATTTCCAATTTCTCTGACAGTTTTCCAGCCTAAATTCCAGCCTCAATTACAGTTGATATGGGTTGTTTTCATTGACTCTGCCTGATTGGTGGAGCATGTTTGTTTCGTATGCATGAAAAAACCCAAATACCATCCCAACAATCACCACCATTACAAGGTAGAACAATTCTCATTCTCAAATGTGTTTAGAAATAATTTTCTCCATATGACATGGAGAAGTTGGTTGTGTTAAGTGTGAGGCAGGGAATAGTGAATCCCATCCAAAGCTCTCTAGCATAAATGCACTCATTGTTGATGACCAACATGCAAAGTTTCTAGCAATTTGACAGGTCATCGTATATATACATATATTTTCATTTGTATATGCATCTTCTCCGGTCCTCTTCGTGTTCTTTAGTTTGACAGAAGATTGGAAAAGATTAGAAGAAAAGGCTTGAGGAACTTCGCAGAACAATATCTGCTGCATTGGATCGAGTCTACGACAAGGCAATGGAAAAATCATTCCGTACGAGGATGGCTTTGGAGGTGAGCATCGTTGAGAGTGAAAAAAGGCTGAAAGAACTCCTGGGCACCGATGCTCTACAGGCAATAGCGCCTCGGGAATTTCCACTACAGACCAGGCTAAGCATGAACATGTCCCAACTACAGAACTTGGATAGTGAAAGAGTTGGTGGTTATGGTTGGGTTGGAGGACTTCTTGTTGTTGTTGAGCTCCGAAAACGGGTGTTCAATTTATGAGAGGCCTTAGAGCTTCCACCTTGCAATGCATCAGCAGATTTAGATGAGTTATTATCTAGCACCATGGAAGCACTTCAAAGGTTGTCCCTAAGGAAATTACCTTCAACATTCTCATTTGGGTCCTCAGAAGGAGATCAGAAGCCTATTTTCCAAAGACTGCAACAAATTTACAAGACACTTCGAGCTATGGAAGACACCTGGGTATATTTGTTTCCTCATAAGGCCAGTACCTTTGTTGAAGAAAAGAGGGAAAATGATGCAGGCTTTGAGGGACAGGAACATGCTTCAGTGTCTAGCACTTCCACTTCTGCTCTAAAGAGAATTGATTCTAAGAACGCCATAAGTCAAGACCACTGTCCAAATCTATCTGTGGACACTTCCAATCTGGAACGACTAAGTGAAAATATTTTTGAGAAGTTGGATGAGATAAGTAGGAGGGAAAGGCGTGTACTTGAGATGAGAGAGGCACTGTGTCACGCATGTTGTATTATCCTTGTTTGTAAAACTAATAGATATTTGTCCTGGAGTGAGAGAGGAAAGAAGAGGGAAATGAAAGACAGTCCACCTGGAGTGATCAGTCCTAGGAATTGGTGGGAAACCTTCACAGATGTTTGGAGGTTTCAAAACAAAATCAAACGCAAAAATTTATCCCAGCTGAAAGTACTCCACTTAGTAATGGTTCATAGCAGCTGGCAGTCGTGAACCAAAAGACAAAACGCTTCAGATTCCTGGAACGCAAAGAGTTTCGGATTTTTCTGTTTAAAAGACTGATGTATGTAACAAAAAAAAACACAGGGGGGCATGCATGAGCGCAACACTGAAAAAACTTCTTTCGAAGAGAGTTTCATTGTAATGACTGAGTTTTTGTAAACCAAACTGGAGTAATAAAGATGATTTTTGCTTGCAACTGTGAGATTCATCACAGTCGATTTCTTTTAGCATGTTTTTCTTCTCTTTCAGATGTGTTAAAATTGTTTGGATTGCATTTATGTGTTTCCTTACTCGCAGCTGAAATTGTCTTACCATAGCTTTATGTCTTCCTTAACCCATTACGACTGCATTACGTTTTTTTTTCCTCTAACCGATGTGCTTCATTATACTTTAGTACGACCACTACTATAATGAAAGGATTTGGGTTTTTTGTAAGTGTTTATTGTCTTTCCTCTGCACCAGCTATCAGTTGTGTAAGACCAATCTGCATTTTCAGAACTCTACATGTATCCTTTGCTACGTCGACCTTACCTTTTTCTTTCCCCTACCGCATCATGATTTATCAAAGCACTGAAAGATAGACCTACTTTGCCTCAATTTCTGCAAGTTATTTAATCTCTACTATTATCTATTTCTTTGGTTTTTATTTGACTCCATGCCCAATGGACCGTTTCCCTGGTTTAACCCTCAAACCCCACAAATCCAAGGCCATCTTTTACCCATAAATCTGCCCACCTTTTTCACGCTACTTAAATTCCTATTGTGACATTGTTCGAGAGATCCCTCTCGGGTTGGAAGGGGCATCTCCCCAATCCAAAGTGGTTCGAGGTTGCCTCGGGATTGATTTGTTGCAGCCCATTTCAGTTCTGAGTGTCAACATTTTTGGTGCCGTTTCCGGGGACAGAGGACGAGGTAATCTTCCCTGGGATACGACAAAGTTTAGATCTATCTCTTGATGGTGAACAAGAGATAGGCATTAAATTGGCTGTGATCATTCACCTGGCGACTCCTTGGTTCGTAGACTCTACATGATTTTGTTGGCGACTCCAGTGGTCTCAAATGTCGAGCTCGTTTGCTGCTCGAATTGCTGCAAGGTTTGCTCCTATGGACTTTACAAGTGTTTATGGCTTTCCAAACATTGTTCTGGACATTAAAATTTGGGGGGATATCCTTCCTAAATTTGGAGAAGATGAAGACGACAATCCTAGTTGGCATTTGTTTGAATTCCACAAGCTTATGGAAGAATTAAATGTACACCATGAAGATGTCCTCATGAAATTGTTTATGTTTTCATTGGAAAAAGATGCTAGACTCTGGTATAAATCTTTAACCCATTCCAGTATTCCTTCATTGAAATTTTTTCACACACTGTTTCATCAACATTGTAAGAGGATATATTCTACTGAAATCCTTTTTGAATATTGTTGTGATACAAGTCCTCTTGAGGAGGAGGAAGAAAAAATAGAATTTTCTCAAGTTGATGAAGATGACCAGTATGAGGAAGAGTTGGCTCATAAAGACGCTGGACCTTGTGAACTTACTCAAGAAGAATATGTAAATCTGTTTTTAAATGGCAACAGTCAGGTATTTCATGGAATTTTACAGCAAGTTAACGAACCTGTTTATGACGATTTCCTACCAGAAGATTAGATTTTAGACTTTTCTTTGTTTCATGAAAAAGATATGGCTGCCATGTTCAATGATTCTGAGCATCATATATCAGAATATAGAGTAGTCATGGATGTTTTAAAACCTCAGGACGGTATATTTTTCCAAGACCCTTTTGTTGATCTTTTGGATTCATTAAATGGAGGAATATGCTATGTCATGAATGTTTGGTTGCAAGAATTGATGAAAGGTTTGCAAATCCCTGATCACCAACAGGTCGGATGGGGATTGTCAATTTCTTTTTTCAGCCTGCTCGAAGAAAGTGTAAAAAATTTTCAAATGAGAAGACAATTATTGGATTGGCTTCACTGGCATTTTCATATCATTTGATTCTGGAAATCTTTCAGTAGTTAGAGTAGGGGATGTATATAAATAAGCTTGATTTCAAGCATTAGATTACATCAATGGTTTTCAATATGTTTTCAGTTCAGTTTTGAATCCAATATGGTTTTGATATAAAGCATTTGCAACTCCATAACCAAATGGATGAAGGCACTTGGTCTACGGTTCTTGGCACTTTCAGGAAAGCACCATCCCTAGTTGGAGCCTATGTTGTAACAAATATTTTCAATGGGGACGCCGTAAGTCCAATGACTTCAATACTTTTTATGTGTAGACCAGTTTTAGTGACAACAGGAGGGTCCTTCATGTTGTTCCCATATCACCTGTCCGAGCACTATATCCCCTTGTCTCACCTGCACTTGATTTGTCAAATCTCTCAGTAGTTCAGAACACAAGATTCTTCTAGCACCAATAGCTCATTTGATTTAGATTAAGTTGCAGAGTGCTCCAAGGGTTTATCAGAAGAAGGAGCTACCTTTGGGTACAAATGATGGTGATGCTGAAAGTGATTTACAAAATGATGACCCTGATTTTCAGTGGATTCGAACCACAGATTTTACAAGATTTTCCAGTATTAGACAATCGTCATGGATACGTTTGGAGCTTGATAATGGTACAAACATTTCTCAAATCCGTACGAATTTTGCACATTACAATAAAATGGAAGAGAAACTCAGTTTGAAATATGGCACTTAGTATTCTTCCAGCTTGAATTTGGTGCCAATTATTAGTCCTCCTGATGGTATTCAGTTGCCTTATGAAATTCTGTTCAAAATCAATTCACTTGTTCAGTTGGGTTTTCCTAAGTGGACCGTCCCTTAACAAAGATTTTTTCAGTTTGCTGCAACCAACTAAAACGATCACTTGCTCACAAAAATTTGGCTTTGACAAATCTTAGCCGTTTGAGGAATACTTGTTATGAACCAACACAATGGCTTCATAAGCATTTGATCATGTCAAGAGATCAAATAGGTGCCCTAATTCTGCCGCCATTTCTTTAGATAGTGGCCTGATGTATGTCAACAGAGTACAAGTAACCCCTTCAAAAGTTTACTTCTTTGGACCTGAAATCCATGTTTCCAATCGTGTGCCACGACATTGTGCTGAGTATATCAATGACTTTATTTGTGTTTCCTTTGTTGATGAGAACCTAGACAGACTCCGTTCAAATGATTTGTCTCCGAGAATGAATAACAGAGGTCCCAAGCGGACAAAACTATACAAACGGATTCTTCAGATCTTGAGAGATGGCATTGTGATAGGCAATAAAAGGTTTGAATTTTTGGCTTTCTCATCAAGTCAACTGCAAGAAAGTGTTGTATGGATGTTTGCTTCAAATGGCATAGTTGACACAGTGAACTATGATCACCAGAAAAAAGGAGATCAGGACCGCTGCTTGAGGATATAAAAGGAGGCTCAAGCTTGAGCAGAAGAGGAAACAGATGAGAATATTACAGCAGAACGTGTGCTGGAAAAGTCGCATCTCAGTAGAATAGAAAGAGGACGTACCATTGAAGGAAGTGCACGTGGGAAGTCTTGATTTCCATCATGTTTGTTGTATCGACTTGTGTGCAGGCACAGTAGTAGAAGAAATTGAGAACGATACTGAATATAGCCATGAAGGCCATGGGAACAGTAGCCGAAGGCATTGAACATGTCCATGAAAGGGATGAGGCGATGGACAAAAATCAACGTGAAATTGAAGCGTATAGTTGCTGTGCTGATTTGAAGATTCTGAACAATAAGAAGAGCTGAGGTTGCAAACAGTGAAGTGGCAGCTGGAACTGATGACAGAAGCCAAAGGATCTGTGACTGTAAGGTGAGCAGTTATCTACAAAAAAATATGGCGGGATGATCGGTTCCCTCTCATCCAAAATCACTCAACGAGTTCATGAAGCAAGTTAAAAATTTTGATTAAAAATCTATGCGCGCCAAGAGTCGTTACTCTTTTCCAGACTGGCAGAGAAAGAGGTCAGAGCGAGATCAGTGAATAATCAGAGAGGCAGACGGAAGTGTTTTCGCATCAAAGGAATTATCAATGCTCCACTTGTCGAAACAATTTGTAACGGTTAGGTGAAGCTGCTACAGGCCACGACAGACGAGCGAGATGATCATTTGTAACCACCCTACATGGCCGCCTGAGGAATTTTATGGAACATTCATGCGACCCTCCAGGGTTTCTATTGTGCAGAGACCGAGGCTAATATCCAGGTGGATACTTCGGGATATCGCCTCTGAATAGCATATTGAATTTCTCTATAGTAAATAAGGAATTAATAATGATTTATTTTGAAAAGATTCGAATTACATTGTCCGTGGAAAGGAGGCGTTTCAGTTCTAAAGACGTCATTTTATGCTCAATTCGAGGGACCTTAAACACTTTTCTAATCGTGGTTCAGCGGAATCCAATTTCCAATTTCTCTGACGGTTTTCCAGCCTGAATTCTAGCCTCAATTACAGTTGATATGGGTCGTTTTCATTGACTCTGCCTGATCGGTGGGGCATGTCTGTTTCGTATGCATGARAAACCCCAAWTACCATCCCAACAATCACCACCATTACAAGGTAGCACAATTCTCATTCTCARAKGTGTTTAGRAAGAATTTTCTCCAYATGACATGGAGAAGTTGGTTGTGTTAAGTGTGAGGCAGGGAATAGTGAATCCCATCCAAAGCTCTCTAGCATAAATGCACTCACTGTTGATGACCAGCATGTAGAGTTTCTAGCGATTTGACAGGTCATCGTATATATACATATATTTTCATTTGTATATGCATCTTCTCCAGTCCTCTCCATGTTCTTTAGTTTGACAGAACATTGGAAAAGATCAGAAGAAAAGGCTCGAGGAACTTCGCAGAACAATATCTGCTGCATTGTATCGAGTCTACGACAACGCAATGGAAAAATTAGTCCGTACGAGGATGGCTTTGGAGGTGAGCATTGTTGATAGCGAAAAAAGTCTGAAAGAATGCCTGGGCACCGATTCTCTACAGGCAATAGCACCTCGGGAATTGCCACTACAGACAAGGCTAAGCATGAACATGTCCCAACTACAGAACTTGGACAGTGAAAGAGTTGGTGGTTATGGTTGGGTTGGATGACTTCTTGTGGTTGCTGAGCTCTGAAAACGGGTGTTCAGTTTACGAGAGGCCTTAGAGCTTCCACCTTGCAATGCATCAGCAGATTTAGATGAGTTATTATCCAGCACCATGGAAACGCTTCAAAGGTTGTCCCCAAGGAAATGACCTTCAACATTCTCATTTGGGTCCTCAGAAGGAGATCAGAAGCCTATTTTCCAGATACTGCAACAAATTTACAAGACACTTCGAGCTATGGAAGACACCTGGGTAGATTTGTTTTTTCATAAGGCCAGTACCTTTGTTGAAGAAAAGAGGGAAAATGATGCAGGCTTTGAGGGACAGGAACATGCTTCAGTGTCTAGCACTTCCACTTATGCTCTGAAGAGAACTGATTCTAAGAACGCCATAAGTCAAGACCACTGTCCAAATCCATCTGTGGACACTTCCAATCTGGAACGACTAAGTGAAAATATTTTTGAGAAGATGGATGAGATAAGTAGGAGGGCAAGGCGTGTACTTGAGATGAGAGAGGCACTGTGTCACGCATGTTGTATTATCCTTGTTTGTAAAACTAATAGAGATTTGTCCTGGAGTGAGAGAGGAACGAAGAGGGAAATGAAAGACAGTCCACCTGGAGTGGTCAGTTATAGGCATTGGTGGCAAACCTTTGCAGATGTTTGGTGGTTTCAAAACAAAATCAAACGCAAAAATTTATCCCAGTTGAAAGTACTCCACTTAGTAATGGTTCATAGCAGTTGGCGGTCACGAACCAAAAGACAAAACGCTTCAGATTCCTGGAACGCAAAGAGTTTCAGATTTTTCTGTTTAAAAGACTGATGTATGTAACAAAAAAAAACACAGGGGGGCACGCATGAGCGCAAGACTGAAAAAACTTATTTCGAAGAGAGTTTCATTGTAATGACTGAGTTTTTGTAAACCAGATTGGAGTAATAAAGATGATTTTTTCTTGCGACTATGAGATTCATCACAGTCGATTTCTTTCATCATGTTTTTCTTCTCTTTCAGATGTGTTAAAATTGTTTGGATTGCATTTATGTGTTTCCTTACTCGCTGCTGAAATTGTCTTACCATAGCTTTATGTCTTCCTTAACCCATTACGACTGCATTACGTTTTGTTTTCCTCTAACCGATGTGCTTTGTTATACTTTAGTACGACCACTACTATAACGAAAGGATTTGGATTTTTTGTAAGTGTTTATTGTCTTTCCTCTGCACCAGCTATCAGCTGTGTAAGACCAATCTACATTTTCAGAACTCTACATGTATCCTTTGCTACATCGACCTTTCCTTTTTCTTTCCCCTACCGCATCATGATTTATCAAAGCGCTGAAAGATAGACCTACTTTGCCTCACTTTCTGCAAGTTATTTAATCTCTGCTATTATCTCTTTTCTTCGGTTTTCATTTGACTCCATGCCCAATGGACCTTTTCCCTAGTTTAACCCTCAAACCCCACA
>JASDQU010438677.1:38047-48683 GCA_032191745.1 Picea mariana
GCACTGTTTCATTTGATTACATTGTGAGTTGTCTTCTCATTAGTTACTTTCTGTTATCCCATTGATCCAACCTTTCATTATTTATAATTTCTTAAGTTACCAAGCACCTTTGGTCTGCAACCACAAAGGGTTTCTTGGAGTGATAACAGATATCATGGTAGTCCGAGACCCCTTGGATTTCACTTTACTCCTTGGGCGGGATTATGTCTATGCTATGAAAGCTCTTGTATCAACCCTTTTCCATGTGATATCTTTCCCTCATGATGGAATAATTGTGACTATTGATCAACTTTCATTCATCAGCCCTGACTGGGTTACCTCCCTAATTGGTTCTTATATGCAGATAGTATCACCCCCGCCGCATGTCAATTATGTGGCATTGTCTCCCATGACCTCAAATTCTAATGATTTGGATCCGGTATTTGACATGGTGATCTCTTCGATAGGGTTATTGGATCCTGATCTCCTTACCCCTGTCACGACCCTCGACATGTGTTCCTTCCAGAGTGATTGTCTTCCATCCGATGAAGATCTCTTGGAAGCCATGAACGAGTTTTGTCCCTTAACATGGTATCCTTCCACAACATTATCCTCTTGGAAGCCATGATCAAGAAGCAACCACAAGCATAGTTTCTCTTCTCTGTGGCAAGCTCGTTAAAAAATGAAATAAAGGTCATGAGCATAGCTTCTCTTCTCTGTGGAAAGCTCGTTAAAAAATGAAATAGAGGCCTTGAGCATAGTTTTCTTCTCTGTAGCAAGATTGTTAAAAAATGAAACAACAATCTGGGGATCGAACCCAGAACCATGAGCATAGTTTCTCTTCTCTGTGGCAAGCTCGTTAAAAAATGAAACAGAGGTCCTGAGCATAGTTCTTTTTCTATGTCAAGCTCGTTAAAAAATAAAACAATCACCTCTCCCTTAAAGTTGAGTCTTTCGCCAGATCTCGTAGATGTCGAGTCGAGTCTTTCGTTAGGTATCGTTTTTGAACCTTCATTTCATCCACCTGTATCCTTTTTCTCCATCTAGCACAGAAATTGGAGACAACCTCAAAGTCAGTTAATGAATTGAAGCTTGGGGGGCATGTCTCCAGCCTTTGATGATCATTCTAGAGCTAAGCCACCAGCTTTCAAGCTGGGGGCATACCGAGATTAGTCTTTGTTCTTTCTTGTGCTCGTAAATACATGAGAATGCATCTGGGTAGAATTTTATCTCTTTTTCGGACCTGTATGGATACATGAAAAAGGAACCCCTTGGAGTCATCTTTAAACCCTTTTCAAACTCTCTAAATATGAAAATATTGTCGAGTGACCTTGCTTCCTTTCACACTCGTTAAATGGTTAGAAAGGGCATCTTTCGAGTGATAGTTTATCTTTTTTTCGGTCTCGTTAGACTACTGTACGAAAAATGAACCGAGAGAGTTCTCTTTTAAGTGTTTTTCCAGACTCTATAATCCTGAAAATCCTTTGAGTTTTCTTTCTTTGGACTCGCTAAAGCACACATTGACAGGCCCATATGAGATCGAACCCTTACTTCTTTCTGGTTCATTAAACAAAGGAAGAGGAACTTACCGAAGGTGAGTTATATCGAGCATGTGTTATCCTCCTCGAGCTCATTAAATCAAAAAGAGGTACTCTTCTATCTGGATGGGGGAAAAATTGAAAGGAGCAAGCCAAGCAGTCTCTTGAGAACATTATCTAGCAATTCTTAGAGTCGCCGTTGAACACGACACTTTTTCATTTGCATACATCATAATCCGCTGAACCTCTGCACTGAGCCAATCCTTTGAGTTCCATTCACTCCTTTGGGTCACCCGATGCAAGTCACAACATCCACTGCATAGTTTTGGTCCATGCCATGTTTTGCTATTGTGCCTCAATGTTCAAGGGAAGTATCTGCCTCGAGAGTCAACCATCCCAAATATCTTGCCATAAAACCCGTGTCAGTCCATGTTATTTTGAGCTACCAATTACACCTCTATATCCATTTCATGTCGTTGATGGGGAATACATCAAGCCCCTCCCTCGATGAGTCTATTCCTATCGAATTCAACACATTATCCAAGAACTAGACTTAGAAACCAGTTAGTACTTTGGAACTTACATGCCTCAGTGGCAGGACTCCTCACATTTGAAAGTGGGTTTACATCATTGACCTTTGATCAGATGATTCCACAGATGTTCGACTTCAGCTCATCCATTCACATTCGTTGGAATGTACTAGGGTACCTTGGGAATCATTGACATTAATGGTGATCTCCCTCACGCTTGTTAACGGTTTACATCATTGATCGGTAATCAAGTGGTTTCTGCCATGTTCGACATCATGACATCTATTCACATGGTTAGATTTGTACCATATTGGTATTGGTAAGAACACCCTAAGTTGAGTGACCACTTTGATATGCTTTACCCAGGTTGTGAAGGAGTTTCTATTGGACAAATAACACATACACTGTTACATAGATCCACTTTGTATTAGTCATGGCTATGTCTTGTCATCTCGTAGATCCACTCTGTATTCTTCATGGCTACGATCAGTACGATTCATCAGAGTATAGATCCACATTGTATCTTCGGTGGCTATACCTTTTTATCAATACAATTACGGATCCACAATGTATTTTATGGCGACGATATCTTGCAAGTCTTGATCACCCAAGCATAGGTATGCCTGCCTTGGGTTTTGAAATATGTCATGATATTTGTTGGATGTTTGTGTGCAGCTTCCATCAGGTTCTCCAAGTCTATGCCCTTTCTTGAACGTCTACAAATCATTTCAGTTATCAGTTTGCATCTTCTAACTTCATACTTTGGGGGGCATTCTGTTACACCTCAATATTGCTCACTTTGATAAGTGTCCTAAGTGTCGCATGATCCTCTCGACTGTCGCAAGTGTCGCATGTCATTCACAAGTGTCGCAAACATCAAACAAAGCATACTGTCATGGTGACGACACCAATGAGACATCTATAATAGCTCAGACACTTGTTTTGGAGGAGGAAGAATGATTAAATGGAATTAAGGAACTTTTATCACCTGAGAAGAGCTCTTAAACCGAGGTTTTGAAGGGGAGTGCTCCCCTAGATCAGCCTCAGGAGCGCTGGCGCTCCCCTATAAGGTTTTAGGGAGTGTTATAACGCTTCTTTTCCCCTCAAGAGGAGCGTTATCCATATTTGAAGCATTGGCGCCCCCCTCAAGCTTCCTAGGGAGCGCTATAGCGCCCTGATGCCCCTTTTGAGGGAGCGCTGCCTAATCTAAGGCAGTACTTGGCCCGTTGAGGAGAATAAGGGGAGGATATTTCAATTTTAGAAGGCAGTTGCATTCAAATTATTGGTTCCATCAGGAGATCCCTGATCCAAGGAGGAAACTCCTCAAATTGTTCTAAATATAACTCAAGAGGTTAAGCTCCTCTTAACCTATATGAGCAGGCTCTATCATGGTGAAAAAAGGAGGGAAGAATTGATAGCATGAAACCTATGATCTCATAGGAAACACACAGTCAGTTAAAGGAGAGTGATCAGTGAAGTTGTTGCCATCCAGGTTGTGGATCTGTCGAGCAAGGGTTAGACGAAGGGGACTTGACGAAGCTGT
The DNA here is from genome assembly GCA_032191745.1 of Picea mariana. NCBI lineage: Eukaryota > Viridiplantae > Streptophyta > Pinopsida > Pinales > Pinaceae > Picea > Picea mariana. The sequence continues at coordinate 41,638 of JASDQU010438677.1, forward strand.
CGCATTCACATCTACGATTGTAGGTACTCCTGTCGTTATTCTCATTAGTGTGACACGCTTGGCCTGTTTATTTCTAGTTTGTGTCTGATTTTACATGAACTTATCGTTGATAGATAGATCTGTTTTCAAGCTAACACCAATAGAGTAGGAAGTGGTCGTGCTTTTTTTGTCCACAGGACTCAGCGAGGAGTGAGAGTTCGGAGTTCGATTCGGAGCGTGCAGGGACAAACGTCGATTAAAAGGTACTTCTATCATCCTTCCTTCTCATGTATTAGTTTGTGTAGATCTGAAATGAAGTCAGTGTCCACGTTAAGCATTTTCTGTCTTAGAGTTAAGGTCTAGCTCTTTGAGGCAATCCACCTGTCCGCAAGGAGATTTTCCTACAATACAAAGAAGATAAACCCAACTTGGAGGACTTTGCTATTTTGCGTGATTTCAGAGACGAGTTTATTGATGAAATACTTGAATTAACCCCTAGAAGGGAAATAGAATTTTCTATTGACCTGCTACCTGGTTCAACCCTATCTCTAAATCACCTTACCGAATGTGTTTGCTAGAGTTTACAGAACTATACATTCAGCTACAATAATTATTGGACAAAGAGTATATCAGACCAAGTGTTTCACCATGGGGAGCACCAGTCCTCTTTTTGAAAAAGAAGGACAACACTCTAAGACTATGTATCGATTATAGACAATTAAACAAAATGACTATTAAGAACAAGTACACCTTACCTACGATAAATTATCTGTTCGATCAAGTAGGTGGGGCAAAGATTTTCTCGAAATTGGACTTACGATCTGGTTATCAACAGGTTAGTATAAAAGATGACAACATAAGTAAAACAACTTTTTGTACAAGATATGGGAATTACGAATTTGTGGTTATACCTTTCGGACTCACTAACGTGCCAGCCACGTTCATGTGTTTAATGAATAGTATTTTCAGTCAGTATTTGGAAAAATTCATACTGGTATTCATTGATGATATTTTGGTATATTCTAAAATAGATGAAGAACATGAAGAACACTTAAGAATAGTTTTGCATGCTTTAAGGAAGCACAAACTGTATGTTAAATTCAATAAGTGTGATTTTTATCAAAATAAAATACAGTACCTAGGACTTGTAATATCTACAGAGGGAATTGCAGTCGATCTTGAGAAAATAAGAGCAATCATGGAATGGCCAGTACCTAAGGATGTAGCATATATCTGGTCATTCATCGGAATCACCAGATACTACTGCAAATTTATAGAGGGATTTTCCAAAATTTCTTACCCTATCACATCTTACAAAAGAAGGGGACCAAGTTTAACTAGTCACATAAATGTCAAGGCAGTTTCAATAAATGAAAGGAGTTGTTAACAACCACACCCATTCTAAAGGTAGCAGACATAGAGAAAGACTTCACCGTCTGTGTAGACACGAGTAAACAAGGATTAGGTGGTGTCCTAACCCAAGATGGGCATTTTATTTGCTATGAGTCCCAAGAGCTAAAGGAGCATGAGCGAAACTATGTCACTCATGACTTAGAATTGGTAGTTATAATACACGCCTTAAAAATGTGGTGACACTACATAATGGGAAGAAAGTTTATGTTATTGATTAACAACAGTGGTGTGAAATTTTGTTTAGTCAGCCAGACCTTAATGCAAGACAAGCTAGATGGCTAGCCTTCTTGAGTGAATTTGATTTTGAGGTAAGACATATCAAGGGTAAGGAAAACAAGGTAGTTGATGCTTTCAACAGAAGAGCTCATGGGTTGTTTGAAATAATTGTTAGCAAGGTAGAAAGAAATATTGAACATAGGATAAAGACTGGATGTAATAATGATGAAAAATACACTAAGACAGTGGAAAAAGTACAAAACACTACAAAAATTTCAAACAAAATAGGCCCGAGTTTGGACAAGGATGGTTTACTATGGTTTAAAAATAGGATATACATACAAGATTCGACAGAATTAAAATAAACAATATTGGATGAAGTGCGTACGAAACCATATTCTGGTCATCCAAGATACCAGAAAATGATAACAACACTAAGAAAGTTATTTTATTGGCTTAATATGAAGGGGGAAACAACAGGATACTTAAGTAAGTGTCAAGATTGTCAACAGGTAAAATTCGAACACCAGCATCCAACCAACCAGTTGCAGCCCTTACCTGTGTCAGAATGGAAATGGGAGACTATGTCACTGGAATTTATTAGAGTTTTGCCTAAAACTGAGAAACATAATGAGTTTATTATGGTGGTAATCGATACACTCAGTAAGTCAATAGACTTTATTCCTATAAAGTCTACTTTTAAAGCTATTAACATAGCTGAAATATTCATGAAAGAAATTTTTAGGCTATATGGTATCCCTAAAATGGTGATTTCAGATAGAGACGTAAAATTTACATCTACTTTTTGGAAAGAATTGTTTGCAAGGATAAATACTAACTCGAATTTCAACACGAATTATCATCCACAAACGGATGGAAAAACTGAACGAACAAACCAAATCGTAGAATGTATGCTCCACGTGTACATAATAACAAAACCAAGCAAGTGGGAAGATTACTTGCACTTGGTATAATTTGCATACAACAATGGGTACCAAACTTTGGCTAAAATGATCCCCTTTGAGGTACTGTACAACATAAAGTGTACGACTCCAATTAGCTAGGATAACCCAGTTGATAAACTCATGGTTGGACCAGAAATTATCTAGGACATGGAGATCACGATAAGAAAAGTACAACAAAACTTAAAAGAGGCATAGGACAAACATAAGAGTTATGCAGACCAGAAAAGAAGACACTTTGATTTTCAAGTGGGAGACCATGTTTACTTAAAAGTCAAAGCCCAGAAAATCTCAATAAAGCTAGCGAAATGTGCCAAGTTAGCACCCAGGTTTTGTGGGCCCTTCAAGATACTAGCTCGAATTGGACCCGTAGCATACCAACTTGCACTTCCCGCAAATCTAAAAATTCATAATGTATTTCATGTTTCTTTGTTAAAGAATTATGTTCATGACCATACTAATATGATTGATTAGAATTTGGTGCAGGTGAAACCAAAAGGCGAGTTCCAGGCAAAACCTCTGCGCACTCTGGACTGGAGAGAAATAGCACTTTGGAACAGAGCCACCGCTCAGGTAAAGGTGCAATGGAAGCACTTTAGCCCTGAGGAGGTCACTTGGGAGTTGGAGGGAGATTTGCAGAAATCTCATCCAATCCTGTTCCAAGAAAGGTCTGAACACTGAGGACAGTGTTTTATTGAAGTGGGAAAGGACGTGACATCCCCCCCCAAAAAAATAAATTATTTTTAAGTTTGAGATTTCTTAGGAAAATTATTCCATTTTTGGTAAATTCAAAATTGGAAAATTTTAGCCATTTTTGGAAATTTCGAATTTTGAATTTAATCAATTGTATTTAATGATTGTGACTATTGGGAAGAGACTTGATTTGACTCAAATAACTTCTTGACTATGACACTTTTATGAAACAAAATATTTTATAATTATTGCTGGAAGACAAATAGAACAACCATGTTGAAATCAGCTGACCATCACTGCATGAGGGGAACATATTGGAACTACCTCAGAGATGATTGCTACAAGTGGAAAATCAAGAATTCAGTCATTGGAAGCCCCTGAAAATCAAGGATTTAGTAAGATGCAAAAATTCACAAGGGAGGGAAAAAAGACCTACGAAAAAATGACTTGGATATATGGCATATGTGAGGAGGCAAGACGTTTCGAGTATGCAGGGAAAAGGAAATCGATCTCTTGATGTTATGAACACTACATACTGAGTGTGAGGCAAGAAGAAAACTACTGAAAAATGAAAGACATTTTTGAGGAGGAGTTCTGAGTTAGCCCTCATGGATTCATGGTCAGGATAGGGGGTGAATAGGACAAGTGATTTGGCTGCCCTATTCTAAGGTTGGGTGGAACGTCATTTTTCCATTTGTTGCTTGACAACTTTTTGTCAGATATGTCTATCTACTCTTTCTTTGGTCAAATGTTATTTGAATTATTGTTGTTGGAGTAAAGTAAAAATAATATAATTCTTACAGTTTTACTGTATCTCTTTAGTAAAAAAAATTTGGGAAATAAACTTGAGAATTTAGAATGATACATACATAATTTATCATATACCAAATACAAAGGTAGAAATAAGGGTCTATTACAACCAGACTGTTTTAATGTAAACGAAAATGATTAGTTGAGGCAGTCATAATTAAATTTTTGAAATGAAACGAATAGCTCAAATAGCCACAAAACGAAGCTCTGAGATGAAACAAATAGTTCAGACAACCACAAACAAAGTCCTGGAAATAAAACGATACACTAGTAAACTAAAGGAAGTGAACAATATACACCCTGGAACGATACATTTGCGTTATACATAAACTCACTGCAGTAAAAATCGAAAGGGCATAGCTATAGAAATAAACATAGGAATCCAAAGTAAACCTGAAAAGGGTACAAGACATAATTACTGTACATAGATACATGTAGTTATTAATTATAGAAATATATGTATAATAAGATCTATTATCTTGGAAGAAAGGAACTGATCGATTTTCCATCTAAGTTGACTGTAAAATTTATGGACTAATGATATAGTCCTGCTATAATCCTCCTCTTACATAGCAACAGGAGTTTTGGTCCCTATATCTTTCCTTTAAATTGAAGCTACAAAAATAATGTTTCAGTCATCTTTGAAACCTGACGAAGCTCTCCCTTGATGATTATATTATAGATCAAAATCATATATTTGCTTAGAAATCTAGGGAAATCACTTAAGAGAGGAAAAATAAAACCTGAGTACCTTTCTTGGACAAGGCATGGTTCTAATCCATTGCAACCACCCTGTAATCCTGCTAGAAAAACAAGACGTGTTTCTTAGCGTCAAATAGAAACCAACGATATTTAAATTTTAACAGGAAAAATATTATAAGATAACGAAGGTATCAACTTGCAGAGTAATACTTATCTTGAATGGACATAGGAATTCTTCCAGTCATAACCGCGAGCCATTGATACACTGGAAGGGGAGGAGTGAGCTTGAAGGGTTTGATGAGTACCCTCGCAACAAAACATGGTCCCATCATTAGGTTGGCTAGATTTTGATAAAAATGAAACTCTTAGGAAATAAACAAGAATCAATAATAACACCATAGCATTTGCAAAGCAGAAGTGCAAAGGGGCTCGCGTGACATCCATGTTTCAAGTCAGAGTAATAAAATAATGAATACATGATTAACTTTCGTATTGAATGCCACGCTGCAAATGGTTTTTCACACGCACAAGTAAATGGTATCAATAGAGTGAAAAAAAGTTACACCAATATAATACAGACTCAAGTAAATGCATGGTGTGAAGTAATTTTCAAACAAATAAAGACACATATATACCAAATGGAAATTACAAACAAACTTTAAAGAGAAACTACAGTCATGAAGCCACCTAGTGGGTTGGGAGGACCTACCGAATGGTAGACTCCCATGTAAAACCCAGTACGACGACACCCATTGAAGGGAAGTTTTATTTTCCTTTCGACCGAACAATGTATAATATACAGTATGCAATATGGGTTTTACCCTACTAAACCGACTTCCTAGACTAGAACTCCTGCGTAGTCTCACAGAGACCCAACACCAAGTCACCATGCATAAAGATAAGGGAAGAATTATGATAACCCTATGAGTAACAATTTGTACATATTAACCCTATTACAATGTCGATGATAGATTGATGTAGGTCAGGAACGCAGAGGCAACATATAGAGAATCTTTAGAAAGGAATTTGGACAAAACAGTAGGGAAATATTCTTACTTATTTTGAGGCAGTCGACCAGTTCGCATCCGGTTACCATTTTCACTATCAATAGAACGAGCCTCCTCAACAACTTACACACCAAACCAAACCCCCACAGTCATCAGTGGAGAGGCTACATAGAATGACAAAGATGAAAAGAAGAACAAAACCTCGTTTAATAACTAGAACATAGTATTAATGGAGGCTTACCAGGGAGGGATGGTGATGCCATTCCACCGGGTAACGTTTTCCCCAAATCGTCAGCATGCTTCACTGAAAGGAAAAAAAATAAAATGCAGAGCCTCTCGAAAGACTCCATAATGAAATAGTAAACATGTTAAAACCCTAAGAGGAACCTTAACTACTAAGTTAAATGTCAAAGTTACGAAGGACGGTTTAGCCATGTGACGAGGTCTAAGTTGGCATGACTGGAATGGATGAAGATCCAGGTGAAAGCATTGTAATTTGCACTCACAGAACTTCCATTAAATGGTAGATGTAGATCCTTAAATCCCTTATGACAGTTGACCTCTCTTTTCACATCAATAAATGGTGAAATAAATGAATCCCTTCATGAATTGACGAGTTGGAACTCGTACACTTCAATTGTATTATTATAGTTAGCTTATCATTCAAGAGGAGGTTCGTTGGAACACCTTTTAGTTAATTCGAAGTTAACAAAAGATCTCATTAATCAAAATCTATTAGGTAAAAGGATCGGAATCATCACCAATCATGGGTAGTTCGTAAAGGAACCCATCTATGATTGGGGCTATGTATATGGATGCTAAGCGTATATCACTAAGTCACATAATTTCATTTTTGGGGTATAGACCCAACCCATGGATATATATATATATGGTAAATTAAATTTACAACAGATAGATTAAAATAATATGGCACACAAAACATAGGAATCTCTTAATTAAAGAGAGATTAGGACTATAAGTCCTAAGTCTAATTTACCGTATAGATATTATATAAATCTGAGTAGGTTGGAGACTAAAGGGAATTACTAGAATCCTTGGTGAATTAGTCGTATAATATTTCTATCCAAAGCAAGTTAGACAGGTATGGAAATGACATCATTTGGTAGGATGAACTGATGTTACATCACAGAAAATTATGAAAAGGAAGAAGATTTCTTCTCTTTATCGACAAACATAAAAAAGTGAATTGGAGAATAATGTCCATGGAATGATTTTTTTTTTTTATGGAAAATTTGAGGTACAT
>JASDQU010438678.1:0-16309 GCA_032191745.1 Picea mariana
AAAGCACTGGTTCATTAAGCTATTCTGATAAGTAATCTCTCCATTGTGGTATCTTAGTATCCCATTGATCCACCTACTGAAAAGTATTCAATTCTTAAGTTACCAGGCATACTTAGCTTACAACCCTAAGTAGTTTCCTGGAGTGATAACATGTGTCACAGATCATACATTCTCCATTGCAACCTGGACAAAGATGATATCCAGGGTCTTCAATCTCGTTGCCCAAAGTATGAATCTAACCATGTGATTACATGTGTTGAAGTCGAACATGGCGGAAACCACTTGATTACCGGTCATTGATGAAACCGTTAACAAGTGCGAGGGAAATCACCATTAATGTCAATGCTCTCAAGGTACACTAGTACAATCCCTCAAATGTGAATAAATCAGTTGAACTCAAACATTCGACGGAGTCTTTCGATCAGAGTTCAATGATGTAAACCCACTGTCGAAAGCGAGGAAACTTGCCATTGAGGCATGCAAGTTCCAAGGTGCCAAAGAATTTCTAAGTCTTGTGTCGGGATAATGAGTTGGAGTCGACGGAACAAAACTCGTCACAGGAGGGCCTTGATGTATTCCCCATCAATGACACAAAATGAGTAACAGATTTTGAAGGTGAAACAGATTATGATGTAAATTGAACCGGACATAGGGAAGGCCGACACGGAGAGAATGGACAACTGCAGATGGCCGACTCAATATAGGTTTCAGATGGACTTCGCTTGAACATATGAACAACAGGACCAATGATTTGGCAACATTGACTCAAAGATGACACAGGGAATGACCTTGTAGTAAATCAAATAAGAGACAAATGGATTTCCCAAACCGACTTCAAATTATGAATAGGGGGTGTCATGTTCAAGAGCGACACTTACTGCCAATCAATACGAAGATGATAACATATCCCTTTCCCAAATTTTTTCCCCACCATTTCTGGCGAGTACCTCTTTATTTTTACGCAAGCTTGATGAGGATAGCATATGCTTGTTTATGTAAGCTCATCCTTCGGATGAGTCCCTTGGAGTATGTTTAACGAACCCTAAGAAGGAGTGGTTTGGTCCCATTCCGGGTCTGTCAATGTTTGTTTAACAAGTCCAGAGATAGAAAACTCGAAGGTTTTTCATGATTATAGAGTCTGGAAAAACACTTAAAAGAGAACTCTCTCAGTTCCTTTTTCATAAAATAGTCTAGATGAGACCGAAAAAGAGATAAATTATCGCTTATCACACGCTTTCTTCAGATACTTTATCGAGCGTGAAAATAGCAAGGTCGCTCGGCTATCTTTTCATGTTTAGAGAGTTTGAAAAGAGCTTAAAGAGGACTCTAGGGGGGTTCTTTTTTCATATAACCTTGCTGAGCCCGAAAAAGTGATAAAAGTATGCTTGATCGTGTTCTCATGTATTTTCGAGCGCAAGAACGGACAAAGACCATGCTCAAGGTTTTATACAAAAACCATAAAAAACAATCAAAACATGCGATTATAAAGAAAAAATACGTCTGTATCCTTGCAAAGGAACCTCAAAATCATTATGCCTACAAGAGTTACACTCAACGGACATTAAGGATTATGGTTTAATATATAAATAATCATAAAAAACCAAATGACATAGTAAAAGTAAATAAAAAGGAGTAAAAACACATTTTACCATATCATTTTTACCTTTCCACTATTTGAGCTCAAAAAAACCCCTCTTTTACCTGCCAAGTTCGGCGTCAGATTATAGGAGTTACGATCGTCCATTCAGCGAGCCGTCAGCGACAATAAGGTAGGTTCTTTGTCCTTAACACTTTCATGGTTTAAATTTGCAATTTCATTGGTTAAAATTTCATTTTTAAGTTGATTTTAGGAGCCCTACTTGCGCGCTGCCATTCTCGCAGGTAGGCTACACGGGACCTGCCAGAATGGGTCATTCTCGCAGGTGACCCTAAGGTAGCCTGCGAGAATCACAAAGCTAAAAAATCTTTTAAATTTTACTCAATGAGAAAAGAACCAAGTAATGAATGGATTTGCTAATCTTCCTTTTGTGCTTCTTATGCAGGTAATTAGCCATCAAAATGGTGCTTGAATGGCGCGAAAGAGAGCACGAAGAAGACAATGTGATTGCCGCAAATCATCCACCCACTATTTCTGCTTTGAGAAACTATGGCCTCCTAAAGTACTTTCGCATCCCGAGCATGAGGGCCCAAGTCAGGTTATTAGAGTACCTGGTGCATATGTGGGACCCTGATCAACAGGTATTTCAGGTGGGGGTCCACACACTGTCCTTAGATATTGAGGACATTTACTTTTTGACTGGACTATCACGGCATGGGAGCTATGTGAGCCTAACAGGTAGCAGAGGTGGTGGGCTGCCCATGAGCGAGTACTGCCGCATACATTGTGTTCCCGAGGCTGAGAGGAAGAAAGGGAAGGTCGCTATTTGGGGGGTACGAGATGTGACCCTCCATACTATATTGTTTACCATAGCTCAGATGGCAAGGAGTTCTGCTCCTCACACGGAATTATAGAGCTACTTCCAGTATGCTATTGAGTGTACTAAATCTCGGGTTTTCAATTGGGCAGATGCAATGCTGTGTAGTATGAAAAAACAATTAACCAAATGCAGATGAGGTGGCCTAAAGAAATTCAGGTATGAATCTTTGTTGGTGTCCTTCTTCCTTGAGAGAGTTCCTGTACTGAGGTTATAGGTTGATTGGCGTTTGCTAAATCCTACAGAGCCAAGGATGCTGAGATGGTGTCAGCTGATGGCCTGACACATAGCTGGACTGATCATCAAGTATGATGATACCTTCTTTGAATGGCTCCAATCATATATGTTGATGGTGGACGATTATGCTTATGTCGGGTTGGATTTCTGAGGAGATCCAGACTTAGTACTGCTAGAGGATGCTCAGTGGGGGGAACTTGGTAAGAAGTACACACGTTTTCCTCTTTTTAAATGTTTTTGTGAATTTTTATCATATTCAAATGTTTTTATATGCTCGTCCAAGGACTAAATACAAAATGCATTTTTGATGACACAGATGTTGGACCTTATCGACCTCCTGGTACTTCTCCCATTTAGCGGCGAGGAGAGGTAGCACCAGTGCCACAATATTTCGAGGATTATCAAACCGTGGAATAGAACCTAGAGGGCTTGACCGCATATATTCTAAACATGTCTCTGGAATAGGTTCCACTACGCGATCAGTGTCATATAGTGGGGGTGTCAGGGTCCATGGGTCGGCTGCTCCATAGGGTTTCTCGAGCAGTCGTGTGTTACCGTGAACGTCATCCATGACGTCACTTTTTGTAGAAGCTATGAGCTTTAGATTTTGACATTTTGGTCTTCAGACAAACTTTTTGTGAAAAACTCTTTTGATCGTTATATATACAGACGGCTTCTATCGGTTTATCATGTTTTGTGTAAACATTGATGTGATTGATTTTATAAATGATCCAAATGTCTGTCTAATACATAGTTAGCCAATGCATCTATTAATGTATTTAGACATTTAGGAATATGTTGATATTCAATATAATCAAAATAACGTTCCAAGAGGCGAATTCACAAATACACCTGTAACAAAGTAGGACTTCGAATAGTATAGACATTACTTAACTGTAGTACCGCAAGCTGTGAATCAAGTCGCACAACCAAATGATGAATTTCGAGCGAGATAACATCAATCAATAATTGAATAATGGCGCTATACTTTGCAATGTTGTTGGTCGCACGGTCGAGACACACACCTCGTAAGGAGACAAGTTCGTTTGTAGGGGTGTAGATTGCCCATGCAGTGGAGGCAAGGTTTCGAGTACTACGGCTAGCGCCATCAACGAAGCCAATATAGGGTAGCGAAGACTCCGACATCTGGAAATCAAACACAGTGTCACATAAGGGCAGAGACCGAAAAAACGACAAAAGCAAGCTAAAGTAACACACAAGAAGTATGATACAGTAAAAATACAAGTACTTTTGCACAGATAAATTTATGCATAGTACTTCTTCAAGTACAACCCATTCCTGGGTTCACTCAAAGGGATACCATCGTAATCTACTAACTCATAAGATCCTTTTTCCAAAACTCGTTGAACGATATAAGGACCTCGCCACATGGCTTCGAATTTCCCAACCCCTAACATATCTCGATCTTGTTCATAAAGAAGAACAAGATCACCTTCAGAGAAAACGCGAGGCTTGACATGCTTGTTGTATTGGGCCTTAACATGCTTTTTCTGAGCTTCTATGACTAGAGTGGCATCGCGTCAATTTTTGTCTAATCACATAAGATACAGTAGACATTCTTCCTCAGCAGAAGTATTGGGTAGGAGTTCAACAGCTAGCTTTAAAGAAGGTATCTCGCATTCAATAGGGAGAATGGCTTCCGCACCATAGACTAACCGGAAAGGTGTAAACCCAGTAGTGGACTTGACGGATGTCCGGTACGCCCACAATGATGAAAACAACATTGTGTGCCAACTTGTTTTATGAATCCCTATCATTCGTCGGAGCATAGTTATGAGAACTTTGTTAATCGCTTCGACTTGGCCATTGGCTTGTGGGTAATAGGGCGTTGAGTTATCATGGCGAAGACCCAACTTTTTAGTAAATTCAGACATCATAAAGTTTCTAAAGTGGCTACCGTGATCAGTGACGATAGCTTGGGGAACACCAAAATGAGCTATGACGTGATTAAATAGAAATAAAGCTGGAGTCTTTCCAGTGTTGTCAAATGTCGGCATTGCCTCGGTCCATTTCGTAAAGTAATCGACGGCTACAATAATGTAACCATGCCCCCCGGTCGAGTGAGGGTGACATGTCATGAAATCGATGCCCCATTTCGCAAAGGGACCAACTGAGACCACAGGGTGAAGAGGAGCAGGATGCGACTGAATCTTCTGATTATACGTCTGGCAGGCATGGCATTTCTGAACGGTGGTGATGCAGTCGTGAAATAATGAAGGCCAAAAATACCATGCGCGTAAGATATTTTGGGCAGTAGCATACCCAGACATATGACCACCACATGCTCCAGAATGGCAGTCATTCAGAGCTTTCTCGGCTTCATCAAACGTTAGGCAATGTTGAAAAGCAGAGACAATCCCTTGACGATAAAGAGCATCCCCAAGGATAATGTATTGAAGAGCTTGATATCGTATGCGACGGTGCTCAGTACTAGACAAAGTTGGCTGGAAAGTCTGGGTTTGGAGATATATAATGATATCACCATACCAAAGATCATCAGTGCTAATAAGGAAAATAGATTCATCGAGTAATGAATCGACACTACATTTTCCATTGCAGAATGGGGAAAATCGCATATCAACTTAGCAAATACTAAGGACTTCTTGGACTTGGCGTGTTCGAATTCCAAGTCAAACTCCTGGAGTATCACAATCCACTTGGATTATTTTCCCCCTAGCAATTGACGTGTAAGAATGTGTTTCATAGGGTTGCAGTTAGAAATCACTGTAGTCTTGCGAGAGAGGATATAGTGCCGGAAGCGTTGGACAGCTTGGACGGCAGCCAGGGCTAGTTTTTCGACATATAAATACTTGATTTCGGTAGGCGTAAGACTTTGACTCAGGTAATATATCACATGTTCATCGTTAGCATCGTCCTCTTGGATGAGAACCATCCTAATGGTATAATTTGAGGCAGCAAGGTAAAGGAAATAATCGCGACTATAATCAGGGGGAAATAGAAGTGGAGCACGCGTTAGGGACAATTTCAAAGCGTTGAAGGCATTGTTGGTGACGACATCCCACATGAACTCAGACCCCTATTTCAATAACCGCGTAAATCCATGAGTTATCTCAGCATAATTAGGAATAAAACAACAAAGAAAGTTTGTTTTCCCGTGCAAACTTTGCAACTGGAAAAGTGTAGAAGGAGGAGGGAGATTAAGGATCGCCTCAACCTTTAAAGGATCCACCTGGATCCCTTGACGTGACACGATAAAACCTATAAGGTGGCCGGATTCAACGCAGAAAACACACTTATGGGGATTCAAACGTATATGATAGAACTGACAGTGAACGAAAATGGCTCGGAGGTGGGTTGGGTGATCGACACGGTGCATCGAATGAGTGGGTAAATCATCCAAATATGGTTGAACGATGTGCTTGATATCATGAAAAGCATAAGACATAGCTTGTTGAAAAGTTGCGCCAGCATTCTTAAGACCGAAAAGAAGTTTCTGATATGCAAAAGTACCCCAATGACAAATAAAACCAGTCTTATGTTGGTCCTCAGGCACAATGTTGATTTGATTATAGCCGGAGAAACCATCCATGAGAGAGAATATTTCACTTCCAGCACAATCGTCGATGATCTGATCGACAAAGGGGGTAGGAAAGTTGTCCTTGGGACAAGCTTTGTTGATATCCCTATAATCAACGCATACATGAATAGTGCCTTGCTTCTTGTCAGTCGGGACAAGATTGGAAACCCAGTCTGTGAGAGCCATTGGATAAATAAAGACATCTTTTAGAAGTTTCTCGACTTCGAGCTTGATAGCAGCCACTTTACGTGGATGAACGGGGCGAAGGCGTTTCTTGACGGGCTTAGCGTCAGGGTAAGTCTTGATTTCATGTATCACAATGCTAGGGTTGATATCCAGAATTTATTCATAGCTCTAGGTGAATATGTCACGAAATTCTTTGAAAAGAGACGTGTAGGTGACAATCTCGTCAGGGGAACAGGAAGCTCCGATATGGACATTTTCAACGATTCCAGATTTAATTAAGATGTCGAGGGGAATCGTGGGTGAGATATTGCTTAAGTTCCCTTCGGCAAACACATCGTGTGAGGACCCAGGAATAGTAGAGATGACAACAACGGTAGACGGAGTCAAGATCCATTGGTAGTTCTCGATGGTATGTTGCTTCAGAAAGAGAATGGAACGATGATGTCCATCGTCCCAAGGGGTTTCTTCCATGACGGACATGATCATCTCATCAGTGGGAAAAATGACACGAAAAGGATCGAGAGACAACTCAGCAAATGAAAGAGTAGAAGGTGTTGCCGATTGAATGGCCTGGTAGGCAGATTCGACTAGACTTAACGACATGACATTGTCGTAACGAAGATGATCTCCAGCGTCAGGGACTATCTAGGGGTTGTGAGATGCAGAAAGTTCGTGAGGTATAGTGGAGAGCATGTTGATGGAAGCAACAGACGAGCGCGGAACATTGGGCGGAGGAATGCGAAAAGTACCCATTGACGAAAAGTCCTTGAGAAGGCCTACACCGACGTTCTCATAACCCGGTGGGGTTTTAGCGATAAACGGTATGTTGCCAGTATGGGTATCAAAATTGAAGAAGGCAAGTTGGTCGACGGTAACAACCTTTCCTTGATGAGGGAAACGTACGACACGAAAAAGTGTCGACACAACGGCGTGCATGGAATCGATCCAGCTGCGGCCAAGCAAAATATTATAATCAAGGGGAGCGTCAAAGACTTCCACTTCGACTTGGACCGTTTTGCCTTCTAAAGTAATAGGCAATGAAGGAAGAACACCGTAGGGCTTAAAATCGGAGCCATTGAAGGATTTGAGAGTATTCTGGGATTTGTTCAAAGGGGGAGAGACAATGGCTTTCCAGCAGGTAAGAGACATGATGCATGTCAAGGCACCCTCGTCGATAACAGTTCGGAAAATATTTTTGTCGTAGACAATTACTTGGATCTGGAACGCGACTTGAGGGGGTAACCTTGGAATGTGATCTTCCAAGTCAAAGATTATTAAATTTGTATCTGTCGGATCAATTCCACCGATAGCTTTCAACAGTGCCTTCCGTTGTGAGGGACAACTTTGAAGGACTTCGAGGGCTGACATCGCAGAAGGTGCTTGGGATAGATCTTCAACAATGTTGTAGTTCTGGGCAACACGAGCATGAGGATTGAAATCCGATTTCTGAACGACGCCCTTTGGGGGGGGGGCATAGAACTGTATCGAGGCTTGGTCATTCGAGATGAAGAGGATCGTTAGTAGGTGGAGTCGAAGGAGAGGGTTTAACTAAAGAAGGAGGTAGATCATCAACCTTCTCTTTAGATGGAGAATAATCGTTGGCTCGAGTAGTGAGTGCAACATTGCTCTGCTTAAAATCGCCAGTACACATCAAAACATAGGACGTTGTAGAAGATGAGGGTTGGTCATGGATGACCAACAGAGCCTGTTGTTGAGATGGGAAGGGTTGGGACAAAATGACCGGTGCAGGTGGTTTTGGAGCTCCTTGAAGGAACTTGGTAACCTCGGCACGTCATGGACAATCCTTCATGTAGTGATCATCACCACAGATAAGGCAAGGGTATCATGGTTTGCGCTTATCCCGATCATCAACAGGGGTAGTTTTGGTTTGCTCTGCTTGAGGAGTAGTTTTTCCCTCCTTATTCTTACCTCTCCCGTTCTTAGACTTATTTTTACTGGTAGGGGTAGATTGAACTGCATTTACCTCAGAAGTCTTACCGGTGGGAGGGGCAGGAGACAGAGCGCTTTGAACATTAGAAGAAGCAGATTTAGGGTTGTTGCTTGAAGCGAAATGTGGTTGGGCTTGGGCAGTACCAACCACATCGTCAGTGGCATGCGAGGCATCTGAAGGAGTTGAAGTGTTGGAAGTAGAAGGACGAGGTAAGTCAGGTAGTAAATCATAAAGGGTTCCCGTTTGTGAATAAACGAGATCAAGATATTGAGCATGACTTATAGCCTGCTCTTCCGTGACTACGCCACCCATGGCAATGTCCTTACCGATGTCGTTCACAAATGAATTCGTGAACCACTCGGCCAGTAACTGATCGGGGAGCTCAAGTTTAATGAGACGTCGTCTCCTTCATCACTCATGGATGTGATCGGATATATGAGTGCCTTTACTCTGTTTGAAGGAAGTCAAAATCTTGGTCCCCGTGTCATAACGGATCGGTAACTGGTAATGCGTAAGGAAAGTCATAGCTAGGGTGTTGAAATCAGAGAAGAAACTTCGTGGTAATTCAATATACCACTTCGCAGCAGAACCTGTGAGGGTTCGTTGAAAAATATGTAAATGAATAGAGTCATCCATCAACGAGTTGGATGAACACCAGAGGTGAAAAGTCATGACGTGATTGTTCAGGTCCTCTCCCACTTTGCCGTCGAACTTAGGAATGTCCGAGGGTAATTTAACTGGTATAGCAGGCCATTGGGGAGAGTGACGAATCAGATCATTTAGGATCCTGGACAAATCCAAAAGAACCAAAGTGGCCAAGAAGGGTAGTTGTCAATTCACCTACGGGTACTGGTGGCTTTGGGGAGGAAGCCCTGTTGGCAAACCAGTAGGACCGTAAGTGGTCTACACATAATGGGAAGACCCATGCAGATTCGGTGGTGGTTGGAGAGGATAGTAGCTCAAGGGATTGTAACCTTGAGCGGGGACATGAGTTTGAGCATTCGGACCCCAAATAGGATTGGGTATACCTGGATATGGTTGGCCTATAGTAGGAACAGACAACTGCTATCCCCCAGTCGTTTGAGGAGGATGTTGTATCATCTGATTCCAATACTGGGCCAAAGAGGGAGGTATATTTTGTCCAAAAGGTGGGGTTGGTCCCCCTATCATAGGTGGTGTTCCAACTGGGATTTGTGTTCCAATCAAAGGTTGTGTTGTAATTGGAATGTGACCGGTAAGAGGAGTGTGAGTCGTACCACCTTGTCCACCAACAGGAATCTGGAAGTTTGATGTAATGGACAGGATAGTGCCACTAGGATTAGGATTGCCAGTGGAAGACAAGAAAGGCCTTCCAGAAGGAAATTGAGGGAGTCTCAGAATAAAACTGGGAATAGGGTGCCCAGGAGAAGAAGGACCACCTGGAGAACTAGATGGGGTTTGCAGAGATGTTGGAATGGAAGCATTCAACGTACGATATCCGGGTGGTAGTGTCAGAGTGACATTGGGCATTCGTTGCATGTTTATAGGAGCAGGACTAGCCGCAGTGAACCCGGTTGGGACACTCGTAGTATTCGTGAGATGGGCCATTTCGGCAGGGATACTAAAGTGATAAGTGGTATTCAATGGTACAGTCTCTGTCTGAGAAACCATAGGGGGGTTGATTTCGGAGACCACAGGTGAACCAGGACCAAAAAGGTCCCGTCAAAAAACACCCATAGACCAAAAAGGATCTTGTTCCCTAGGTCCAGACGGAGATCCAGAATACACAACAATTAATTCTCCGAAAGATTTTTCTCACATAAAACGTCTCTCAGAATCGGGGTGAATTTGAAATTCCTCTCGAGTATTAGTATATCAAAAATGTTCTAGAGAGTCAGTTCGTTCTACTTGTGGCGTGGTAACGTCTTGGAATTCACTTTGCTGAGGAGAGCCCTTAGGTGCAGCTGTAGACAAGGGTTGAGAGCCTTCAGGATGCTCTGGAGACAAACCTTGCATTCTACGTGAAATACATGGAGGAGATATTGTGAATAAATGACGAACTTATGAAGAAAATCCTATGGCCAACTGTGAGAAACAAATAACATGCACTAGCAAACAAAATCTAGGAAACAATACCAGGAAAACAAGACCTTCTAGTTTCGAAGCCACTAGTTGGTGATGAAATCCAATGTCATAACAACGAGACGAGAAGGGGCCGGGTTAGGGTGGAAAAGTTATGCTGACGACCTGCTTAACAGACTTACACCCTGGTGCAAGCTCCCACACATAATCGTGGGTATACCCTCCAAGGAGCCCGAGTGAGTTTGGTCAACGTCAATTCCAGGTACCGTGAATACTTTCCCCTTCACAGTCACCTCGTGTAAGAATCTAGAAAGATAGGCCACTAAGGTCACCACCAACAACAATAAAGCCTGGGGGAACAGTCGACAGTCAAATCCACGCACAAGGGCATGGTATCTAGCCCGCAATCAACTCAAAAGGCTTCCACTCATCATTGTGGGTATACCTCCGAGTGATCCCCGTAATACGTGCAATTTCTACATTGATACCAATGCAAACTCTGTCAATACCAATGCGACCTCATGCTTGACCCTTATGTGAGAAGGGCTTCTCAGGACAGGATGTTGCAAATGGAATTTAACACTCCCTAACACAAGATGCTATTGTGTGTTTTGTGCTTTTGGATAGTGTATCTCTCTTCCTACTCCAAAGTGCTAGCCTAACTAAATGTTGGTGTTAAAGAGCCCTAGAAAAGAGTTACTTGTTAAATTTTATGATTACGCAGTGTTATTAAGAGCTGTTGTTTACTCAAAGGAAACAGAGATGAAACTTATGTTGTATGACTATGCACAACAATGCAAGGATGATAATGAAATAGATCACTTTTCGTTCAATGAATCCTATGTATGGGAGGGAGAGAGAAAGTTTTCTAGATCAACCTGAACTACGATACACAATTTCCTTTAAAATGTAAATGCAACAATGTACGCATCAATGACAATTCTCTATTGTGTCTTTTTACAATCATTCCAACAATTGGTTTTCAATACTTTTAAGATGAAATTTTTTTTTGAAAGAAAAACACTTTTTTCACTTTTCAAAAAGAACCTACACCATGGTAGTGAGAGTAAGAAAATAAAAAAGCAGTGAACAAGCAATGAAAAACCCAATCCACTCTTTCAATGAAAACAAAAATAAAAAGCAAACCAATATAGTCTTTTCAAACGCATAAGAAAATGATCTTTCAAACCATAAGAAAATGATAAAGACCAAGAAAACTCAACTTTCAGCCAATCACTGGTTCTTAACTAATCAAACACACTCAGATTATGAAATCAGATAGAATGGTTTTGCCAAGAAAAGTCAAGATACGAAAGCCAAGACAAAAATGACAAGAAGAGCCTTGCAATCCTAAGACTGTTCATGCATGCAAACGAAGGCAAGAAAGACACCAATCAATGGTCCAAGAAACGCTTATAAGGCACCTAGACTGATCTGGGCAGTTGAATATGCCAAAACTCAAATCCAAAATTCTGAACAAATGAGTTCGCAGGCTGGTAGTATTACACAGTGCAAGAATTAGTGATTCTCGCAGGTGGCCCTTGAGCAAAGTGAGAGAACTTCGCACTGCAACCTAAAGGCAGAGTGCGAACTCTCTGGATTCTCGCAGGCTACAATGAAGCGCAATGCGAGAACCTCTGAAACTAGTCAAATTTTTGGACAATGAAGCAAAAATTGAAAAGGCCTCTGGACCCAGAGGGTCTATCAGGATATCTTGAAGACTCAGATATTGATAGGAAAGGAGAAAAGTAAAACCAGAGAAAATGGCCAGAGAAAAATACCAAAAGCCATAAAGAAAATGGGATATCCCCAGTGGAGTCACCAATTTTTTTATCAGATTAATTGGTAGGTGCGGACACTAATAGATCTCCCTAGATCCACCTAGATCTAGAACAAAACGGGATAGGACATGACTCTTTGCCTAAGTTTTGACTGTTGAATTGACTAGGAGGGAAGAACAAATAACATACCTTATTATCGCTTCCTAGGGTCTTTGTTGCTCCTGCTTCGCTCCAATGCTCTTGTGAAGTCAAGACCAAGACAACACAAACCAACCAAAGTGAAGATAGCACAATATATTCATCTGTCAACCTATGTGTATGATCAAGGAATTAGACAATAAAGTGGAAATAGCTTTATGGGAAAAGGACATGCCACTGTATTATATTAATGGAAAGTAAAGATTACAACCTGAGCCTTGATGTCGCAAGCTTCCTTTCAATGGATCCTGGCTCCAACACACACACTTGCTCAATCCTTGTATGAAGAAGATCAAATCCTCTTGATAGACTTGTTAGAGTCTCCAAGCTGCTGTTCAATGCTAAGTCCTTCACATAATTATTTCACCAATTCTCCAAGGAATCTTGTTTAACCTTTTCCATGAGAATTCTCTCAATATATAGGAGAGAATAAGATAGTTACTTGGATAAGAATGATCCCAAAATATCAGGGAATCCAGTACAAGGATAACCATTCGAATGCCAACCCATCCTTCTAGAAGATTCCCTTCTAGAAACATCAAGAATTCATCTTTTTCCATGCTTTAGGAAGAGTTCACACCCTAGCTATTCAGCAGCATGCGAGAGGTTTGCACCCTGGCTTAAAGCAGCCTGTGAGAATGGGTCATTCTCACACCTTGTTATACTAGCAGCCTGCGAACCTTCTTCAAAAATGAGTTTTCTGGGAAGAGATGAAAGTAACTTTTCTCAAGAGAAAGTTCTTATGAAAGGCCTGAGTACACCATCATGACGACCAAAATCATGGGTAACAACTCTCTATCTCTCTCTGTCAATATGTGATAGTGAATTTTTCATTGTTGCAGCTAGAAGGACATAGGTAATTCCTAGGACAGAAAAATAATCACAAAAATGACCAAGATTGCTCCACATGCCTCATCACCTCATTGATATTACATTGATATAAATACCATCAAACCTTGACACATGATCTTCTAAGAGACTAGGACATCAATACAAGATTCAATTAGCAACAAAACCAACTGTTTTGACTTTGTAAATTAATAATCCCTAACACATTCAACCAAACGGATTTTCATTATTTCCAATACATTATACTTTCATTGCAACAATTACAAAAATTCACAAAGTGATATTAGAATTGTTACAATTAGCAATTCAATCACTTCCATTAATCCATCTATTAACTAGAATAAAATCGCCATTCCCTGCACATGCATTATCGACAACCAAGTTTTTCCTTCTTCTAGACGTCATTGTTTTCATTACTTTGTTTCCCTGACAGATCTTTCCTGTAGTCCATCCTCATGTGGTTACTTTAACCTGCAACTCTTTTGTTGCAATATATAACAACTCCCAAAATGTTCTCAACTTCATGAGTTGGTAATAATTTCTATGAAATATAACATATACATGCATTCAATAAAATCTTCAAGCATACACAACTCTATTTTAGCTTGCATGTGTGCAATAACTTGCACACCTTTTTATAACTTATTCATGCATACCTATTCAATGCATTCTTGCATTCATTTCAAAATGACCTTTATCTAAGTCATGCATCTCACCGTGGTGAATTGTAAGGTTTGGTCAATGCCTCGACACATCATCCATACACTTCCTACTACTTGCTCAACCATTTGGATTCCTTCCTTTTCGACCCAAACACTACACCAAGAATATAATTTTCTGGTAATCTTTAGTTTTAACAAAATTGTTGCAGTCAAAACATTAATTATAAGTAGTAAGTTTATTGGATACCTCTATGGCACCATAACCTTTCCATATCAAGCCATGCCTTGACCTCACACATGACTAACTTTTCTGGAATTTATTTCTATAAAAGAGATATACTCATTTATTTTCTTTGGTTATTAACTCATAACCAACAAAATAATGACATGCTATTATGTCATATGAATGCATTCAAAAAATAAATAGATTTCATAATTATCACAGGACCATGGCCTTTACCATACCAAATGGTTTACCATTCTTTTAAATGAATTCAAATACACACAACAATATCATTTCAACAGTTAAATTTTGGTTGAGGGAATTCTTACCTAAATTCCCTTCAACAATTATGCAACATAAGTGCATCAAATTCATGCCTGCAAATTTTTCTTTAAATGGATTTGATGTTACCTGGTTAGTTGGTACCAATATGAGCTCCCATACCTCCTTCACCAACCTCTCATGAAACATTTCATCTTCTTGTTGCTTCCTTCATATGAATGTATGAATGAATTCCATATGCAACAACATCAATACTTTCAGCTATGCACTATCTTCCTCTTTCCTAGCAAAACAGCCACACAAACACACACACAGACATATATATAGAGAGAGAGAGACTAGTCCATAAATGCATCAAATTCATACCTGCACAATTGTCTTTAAATGGATTTGATGCTACCTGATTAGTTGGTACTAGTAGGAGCTCCCATGTCTCCTTCACCAACCTTTTATGAACCATTTCATCTTCTTACTGCTTCTTTCATATGCAAAAACACAAATACTTTCATCTATGCACTATCTTACTATTTCTTGGCAAAAAAGCCATCATTATATATATATATATACTACTTCTAGTTTTCAACATGTCATATATATTTTAACAAATCTACATTCACTAATGCATATCTATATGCACTAATAATGCATACTTAACATGCTCAAAAATGCATATGCATTCCATCTTCCTATGTTATATATGGTTGTCCAAATGACAATATCATAATTGTTGCTACAGAAATTGCAACGACCTCTTTCTTCATTTGCAATTCTCCTTGTTGTTCCTAGATGTCCTCAAGTCTCACTGGATTGTTGTATCCTTTTTTCTCTTACTTAAATCATTGAGCACAATTTCTTGCTTCCCTGAGCACTTTTAAGCCAAAGCACTAATGACCAAGTTATATTTCCAACCATGTTGTCTCATTGAATTTGGTTCTTCAACATCCATTTACTTTACTAGACCAAGCTAATTCAACTTCCCATGTTTGAACATTTAAGCTCTTGTGGATGCTTGCACCATTCTTTCCTCCTTCCTTAACCCATTTGGTCTCAAACTTGACTTGCATATTCAATTTCTATCATACTACAATTCTACATAAATGTCTCATTTTCCAGCTTCATTGAGATTAACTAGAAGTAGTTAACATTTCCTTTACCCTAAATCATAAATTCTAGTGGTACTTCCAACCTCTTGAAATATCACCAATGGATCGTTTCCACTTGAGACGGGTTCTCTTCAGGCTCTGTCTCTTTTTCATTCCATAGCAAGCATATAACAATTTTCTCGTTCATGGTCCCTTATTGATTCCCCTTCATAATATCACCTCCATGCTTGTATCCATTTGACTTTTCATGCCAATCTACTTTGGGAATGCACTCAACACCTTTGGAATTCTCCCAAAATTCTCTATATGCATCAACAATCTCCTTTTATTGTTGTAATTATTCCTTGAGTGTTGCAATAGATTCAAAATAGTTTAGTATCCACCTAATGGTACCTTTTCTTCCATTATCCTAAGATGTTGAAGGATTTTGATCAGTCCTATAATCTTTGATCAGTCCTATAATCCTTCTTCCATTTATGGAATACACTCCTTTAAGTCTAACTACATCCTTTTAGATTACTCTCCACATAATGCACTCTTTAGTATACCCGCACTTCATTAATTCACCCCTGAACTTATTATAATTGACACTGAGAGGAGGGGGGTGAATCAGTGTCACAAAGCTTTGGACAATTTTCCACTTTTCACAAATTAACTGAACAACAAATATTTATTTCATTTTCTCAATCAATATATAAAAGAATAAATACTTTATTTATTTATTTAACATGAATGAATACATA
>JASDQU010438678.1:26663-46704 GCA_032191745.1 Picea mariana
CTCATTCACTTCGAAACTTCGGTGTTCAACAATTTCCAATCTTTGCAATCATTAAACCTCCCAGATCAAATACGTGTGTCCATAATATTCAACGGTGGAGAATTCTCTCCGAAGTAGATCAACAATTAGTGTCACTTCATGGTTTACGCTTATTCTATCCTTCCACTATACTTGATCAATGGTCGATAAAAATTCCTGAATTAGATCAACGGTTAGCATTAACTTCGGTACTCGGTGCTTTGGGCAGTTATTGATGTTTAGAAACTGGTTTCCCCTGAAGTACATACTTCCGAAGTGACGTAACTTCCTAACGTAAATGTTAACCTGGCACTGGCCAAGTGGTTTCCATGTGTTCGATTCGTGACTTACACGTACCTGAAATGTCAATTTCATCTTGACACTTGTCATTATCTGATTGCACCACATGTCCTTGCTGACATGGATTTCCTCATGTGGCACATGTTCTTCTCCTGGATCTAACGGTTTTCCTAACTCCCAAAATGTATCTCAGATCAACGGCTGAGAGTGACTTCAGAACTTCGACCTTCGGGTGAACTCATATGTTATGAATCATTTTTCGCCGAAGTGGTCAGCGCCGAAGTTGACCACTATTCTAATACAACGACCATCATGTATTGTCAATATCCGATGGTCCTCATTTACTTCAGGACTTCGAGACTCTAGCCTTCACCTTTTCTTATCCTATCCTTCCACTTTATATGGATCGGACGGTCAATATGACTCCTGAAATATTTCTCAGATCGGACGAATCATGTCCTCTTCATAACATTTGTGGCTTACATTGTCCTTCCACTTTACTTGATCCAACAGTCAGTATATTATCCAAAGTGTTCCTCAGATTGGACAAATAATGGCCACTTCGAGACTTCGGGCTTCGGGTAATATTACTTGTTCTAAACCCTTTTCTTCCGAAGTGGTCAACACTGAAGTTGACCACTATTGATCTAACGGTTCCCCTTTTCTATTTCAGTTCAATGACTAATACTTAACTCTAGATCAAATATTGATCTAACAGCTGAGAAACATCTTGAAGCTTCTGCTTTAGATATGATGGTCTTTATTTATGACTTACTATGTCCTTCCACTCAACTTGATCCAATGGTAGAGAATGCTCCCAGAGTAGATCAACGATCAGGGATGATTGCGGGGTCCCAACTAGCATGATGTTTAAAACTATCGTCGAGCTCTGAAATGGAAACTGCTCGTTGGTAGTGGAACTGATGCCAACCATAGATCTATTGGTGGGTGACGATCGATGGTCTAGACCAATTACGGGATTGGAATTAATGCGTTGTTTAATTGAAATTCTCCCTTCGCGCTCTGAAATCAATCCATGCMCTTGATATGGTGCTTTCATATCCAACGGTCACGACTTGATATTGTTGTTGACCAGTCCTCCAACGATCCATCTCTTGTAGCTCCCAAATATGACAGTCCAGATATAATTCTTCAAAACTMTGACTTCACCTCGATCTAATGATCTTTCTTCTGATCTATTCATCATTATTTCTCTTGAGATTTAGAGTGGATTCCTCTGCACCTCGCGTTATTTCTTCTGTGTGACCACTCGTTAAAACTATCTCAATGAGCAGGATTCTTTCTTAAATCCTTTGGAGTTTTCCTGTGGGGATTTCGATCCCAATGGAATTTCTACAATGTGCTCTTCCTTCTGAGATTTGATTATTATCCTTGCTTTTGAGCTTAAATCTCTGCATATTGTTATATTGTTGACATCAATGAAAATTCATCATAACAACTTATCATCACATCACAATGACATCGATTGTTGGCATCAATGACAACATATCAATGACAATATGTCAAACAATATCCCCCTTTGTCATTGATGGAAACACACTAACTTCATATACAAAATCCCCCTGTGATGATGCTTCTTTCCTCTGAAGTTATAATCCCCCTTTGACATCAACGGCAATGGGTTAACCTATATCTGTCTACATGTTGTTGACCAAAATATGAATTTGGGTAGCTCCTCCTGGAATCATATTATGCCTGCCATAATCGAATCAATCCCCCTGTTAATACGCTTTTTTTGCTTCTGACTACTCTCCCCCTTTGTTTCTGAAAGGGTAGTTCTTCCTGACAAGGTCTCTTCCCTTGCTAATTTACTAATTGTTTTATCTCAGTCCATTGGTATATTTGTGTTCAAATAAGTAGTCTTCTTGATGCCAACTTGTAGTGATACCCATTTGTAGTTATCAAGTCTTTCAAAACTTAATCTAATTACTTTCTTATTTAATAACCAAAATATTCCTCCTGAGTTTTTACTGACTTTCTTTTGTCAAATAGAACAAGAGTATGAATCTTACTGATCTTTTTGATTTGCTTCTTATTCTTCTTTGATATTTCACAGGAATATCAATTGAGGAATGATACCAATTGATTTAAATACCAATTTTGTTATCAACTGATCTTTGTTTAGTGATACTCCTTGAACTTCTCCGCTACCTTTATTTTTCCTCTTCTTGTATTCTACAACTAACCCTACCCATGATTTTTCTTTTGACCACTAATCTATAAATAGTCAATATTTTCCATATGTTAATTTAAAAACTCTTGGAATAATCCTTTGATTTTGTAGAAACTAATTTAAATTTCCTTTTGTATTTTCTTTCTTTTGCTAACAACTTATGACATCATCAGAATTTGGTATTGTCCCATATTATTTTATAGGCACTTCCTTTTCTTGGGCTTGATTTATTTCATATTGAATTTCACATTCTTTATTAGGACCTTCACCCATCATGTTCTTATTATTAATTTCTTCATTTTCAGGTGTAATATCATATTTCTTTCTTTCTCCTTTAGATTTTCTTCTCCATATCTTTCTATGAGATATTTTGTTTTTTGGATCTTCTCTTTCTAATTGTGTTTTTGGAGATTTGTCATCTCCTTTCTTCTTCCAACTTTTATTAGGTTTTCTCACTAACTTGAATGACTTATTTAAGGATTGAGTTTTTGAACTCTTGCATCTTTGGGATTTGTGCCCAAACCTATCACAGTTGCAACATCTCATTGTATAACAAAATTTTGTTGTGTGCCCAACAAAGTTACATATCCAACATCTAATTGAGTTTTTGGATTTTCTTGTATATCCTTTCTCTAGTTTCTTGCATTCCATTGCTTTATGGCCAAAGCTATGACAAGAAAAGCAATAGCCATTAAAGGTGTTTCCATTCTTGATTTTGTTTTGGTTTGAGAGATCTATCATTTGATTTCTTCTTCCTTTTTACTTCTATAGCTTCCTTCCTTAACAAAGTTCATGACTTGTAATTGCTTTGTACTTGCACCTTTTCCTTTTGAGAAAGATGATCCTTTCTCATGTTTGTAAATGGTGTTCCATTTGTCAGTGTCTTCTTTCTTATTGTATCCAAGACCAGTTTTTTCATCAACTGATCTTTGGCTCTTCCAAATCTTATCTAGAATGGATGAACTATTCTAGAAATTGACAATCTTATTTGTCTTTCCATTCATCTTTTTGAGATTTACTATTTCTAACTTCAACATTTGACATAATTATTCCTTTTTAGTCAACTGAATCTTCAGGGCTTTTTCCACTTCTTTAGCATGTTCAAGTTGAGTCTTTAGATTAATGACCATTTCTTCTGTCTCATCCAACACTTCTTTGCATTTAATAGTTTTGTCATATGTCTCCAATTCTTCCATATCTTTAGTTACATCAAAAACTTTTGTTTTCAATATTTTGATTTCTTCCTCGTATTCTAGCTTAATCCTTTTGAGGTTGATGGCTTCTAATTCAAACATTTGGCATGATTCTTCCTTTTTAGTTATCTGGATCTTCTAGGATTCTTCCTTTTTCTTAGCTTCTTCAATTTGAGTCATTAGATCTGCATTAGTACTTTCATTTATCTTTTTGAAATTGATGATTTCCAATTCCAACATGTGGTAAGAATTTTCTTTCCTTGTTAACTGAATTTTTAGGTCTTCTTCACTTTCTTTAATTTCCTCAAATTGAGTGTTTAGACTGTTAACTAATTCTTTTGATTCTTTGAGTACTTCTTTTCTTTTACTGTCATGTGTCTTTAATTCTTCCATCTCTTCTGTTAGATTAATAACTTCGTTTTTCAATCTTTTGATCTCTTCTTCTTTGTTTTCTAGCTGAAAATTTTGTTCATGCTCTTCATGGTTAGATTGATCTAACTGTTGAATTTTATCCAACTCTTCAAAAGTGCACATAACTGTGTATTCAAGATGGTAAAGAACATTCATAGGAACTTTAATATGCATATAATTTTCTGGTTGCATACGAATCTCATCTATTGCAATTGTAACATCAGTCTTAAGATTATGTAATTTTGATTTAGTGATTACTGAGGTATGCATCAATTCCTTGATGAGGTTGTCTTCCTCATTGTTGACTAAGATCAAATCCTGCATTTCATTTTGATTAGAAATATTTTTCTTTGTATTATGTTCTTTAATCTGATTGCAATTTTCATTTTCTTTATCTTGTTCCTTACCTTGATAAGAATTCTCTTCTTCTGAGTTTTGTTCTTTATTCCGATAGAAATCCTCTTTATCTG
Source organism: Picea mariana (assembly GCA_032191745.1). Taxonomy (NCBI): domain Eukaryota; kingdom Viridiplantae; phylum Streptophyta; class Pinopsida; order Pinales; family Pinaceae; genus Picea; species Picea mariana. The sequence goes on from JASDQU010438678.1 coordinate 31,250, forward strand.
AGTATCGTTCCTCAATTTGAATGGATTTCTCTTCTTCTTGTGTTTCATTCTGATAAAAAATTTCTAGTTGGAGCCATAATTCTTTAGCAGATTTGTAGTGCCTCATCTTTTCTTTGACTTGGTCTGACAATCCATCCTGGATTGMTTTTAAGGCTACTRWATTGTTTCTCCTTGCCTCYTYTGYARTTKTGGTTTTKCTCTTTRAAKTAKTTAAGTGYYARGGCTTACWTASTASCRAATCCCAAACTCCAKATCYYCTTGACTTCATATATMTTTTCATATTTTCCCTCCATGATGAATAATYTGTTCCATCAAATAAGGGAGCTTCATTTGTGGAGATARMAATTTGTCCACCCAYTTCTTMTRAATCTACCTTYAGTGTTTAAAYTRTGYYGAAGGAACCTYDCTYTGRTACCAWWTGTTGAAATGKRTACTTGACACTGAGAGGRGGGGGTGAAYCAGTGTCACAAAAMTTTGGACAATTTTCCACTTTTCACAAATTAACTGAACAACAAATATTTATTTCATTTTCTCAATCAATATATAAAAGAATAAATACTTTATTTATTTATTTAACATGAATGAATACATTAGATCGATCTTTGAATATCATCTTCAAACAATTATGAGAGACCCAACTATTTGTTACAAGACCCATCTTGTAGTTCTCAGATCCAACTGAGAAATGAGGAATCCAACCGAATAACAAATCCCAGCTTGTTAATCTCATATCCAACTAAGATGTGACAAATCCAATCCTCATACAAGACCCAACTTGTAAACATGCACCAACCTAATAGAATTAACTTTCATTCAATACATTATATATAAATATATATTCGTCAACAAATTCAACTATTGTTTCTTCTCACCATTCCTTCTTATTTATATAGTCTTCCAACTGGTGTGAATTTGAATCATTGTGTCTTTTGATATTTGAACCATTGTACCTTTTCATTTAAATGATAATATTAATCTTTAAATAATATCATTTTTCCTTTTATCCTTTATTCATAATGCTCACGAATTAACTCTCTTTTAATCATGATTGTGTGTCAGTTCTTTTGTTTTCATGAGTTGATCACAGACATGGATCGACTCATTATATCGTACTCATGATTCTGATGTGTTATCATTTCACCAACAGATCATATTTGATCTTTTATCAATTCTCTGTATTATTCTAGTGTTAACTCTCTGTCGAATTAAATCTGTATGAGGCGCTTCCTTCAAAACATTTACATATAACCATATGTGCAAAACCACAGGCTCATTGATTTAAGCACTGCATCTTATTTTACCATTATTTATCTATTCATATGACTGCAGGTGGTGACCATGCACTAGGCTAAATAAGTGCTTGGTCACTTGTCAAGATCGGCAGTCATGTTTTAATCGCATGATGAGATGGACAACTATAGTTACTTCGGGACTTCATCCTTGGTGACTTCCAACCTCTTTACAAATATATCGAATAAAACAAGTGTGTCCATAATATTCAATGGCTAAGAACGCTCTCCGAAGTAGATCAATAGTTATCATCACTTCATGGTTTACGCGTATTCTATCCTTCCACTGTACTTGATCAACAGTCGATAATGCTCCAGAATTAGATCAACGGTTAGTGTTAACTTTGGCCTTCGACACTTCAGGTGATTTCTCCTTCACAATCCTTTAATCTTCCAGAGTTCATTTCGCTGAAGTAGATCGGACGGTTGGAGTTTATTTGCATGATGAACGGTTCTCGTTCATTTTGGAACTTTGGTACTTTAGGTATTTGTTGGTGGTGAAACTCCCGAAGTACAAACTCTTGGAGTGACGTAACTTGCTGACATCACTTGTTGACGTGGAACTCACTGAGTGGCTGGCACATGTCACTTAGATTCGTGACTTATACATACCTGAAATGCCAACTGCACTTTGACACTTGTCATCATCTGATTATGTCATGTGTCCTTGCAGACATAGATATCCTCATGTGGAACATGTTCTTCTCCTAGATCTAATGGTTGTCCTAACTCCCAAAATGTATCTCAGATCGACATCTAAGAGTGACTTCATAACTTTGGCCTTCGGGTGAACTCATATGTTCTGAATCTTTTTTCGCCAAAGTGGTCAGTGCCGAAGTTGACCATTATTCTGATCCAATAAACTTGATCCAATGGTCGGGATACTTCCCTAGGTGTTCCTCAGATCAGACGACTCATGTCCACTTCAAGACTTCTGCCTTCGGGTAATCTTACTTGTTCTCAACGCTTTTCTGCCGAAGTGGTCAGTGCTGAAGTTGACCAATTCTACCTTGGCACACTCTGAATAGATCAACAATCGAGGGGTTTTCCAAATATGACAGTTGAAGGGATTTCATGACTCTCAAGCTTCGACCTTGGTATTTTCTTATCCTATCCTTCCACTTTACTCGATCCAACGATCCTAGATTGTCAAGGGGTCCCAACTAGCATGACATTTAAAACTATTTTTGTGTTCCACAATGGAAACTGCTCGTTCGTAGTGGAACTGTTTCCAACCTTAGATCTATTGGTGGGTTACCATCGACAGTCAGTGTGGATTGTGGAACCATAACTTGTGTGTGGTTTAGACCGTCACCCAAACTCCGCAATTGATGTTGTGCGATTTTTGGTGGATCAACCACAATCGTCGATCTTTGAAATGATAAGATCTGATGGTCTAGACTAATTGTGGGATTGGAAATAACATGTAGTTTAATTCTCTCTTTGTGCTCCACAATCAATCCCTTCCCTTGATCTGGCTCTTGCATATCCAACGGTCCTGGTTTGTCCTGTGGGGATTTCGATCCCGGTCACATTTTTGCAATGTGCTTTCCATTTTGAGCTTCATGTGGGTCATCGGTTGTTGACATCAATGGAAATACATCAATGACAATATGTCCAAGAATCTCCCCCTTTGTCATTAAGGGAAACAATCTAAATTCATACAAACTCCCCTTGTGATGATGCTTTTCTCTATGACGTTACTCTCCCCCTTTGACATCAATGGAAAATGGTTGCTCCCCTTATGATCAACTTCTATCTGTCTGCATGTTGTGGACCAAAATATGAACTTGGGTAAATCCCCCTAAAATCATGTTCTGCCTGCCATAACTAAATTATTCCCCCTGTTAATATGCTCTCTCTTCCTTTGACTACTCTCCCCATTTGTTTCTGAAAGGTTTCTCTTCCTGACAAGGTCTCTTCCCTGTTAATTAAAAAAAAAAACTCTTGGCATAATCCTTTGATTTTGTAGAAACCAATTTAAACTTATTTTTGTATTTTCTTTCTTTGGATAACAAATTATGACATCATCAGAATTTGATATTGTCCCATATTCTTCTATAGGCACTTCGTTTTCTTGGGCTTGATTTATTTCATATTGAATTTCACATTCTTTATTAGAACATTCACCCATCATGTTCTTATTATTAATTTCTTCATTTTCAGGTGTTATGTCATCTTTCTTTCTTTCTCCTTTAGATTTTCTTATCCATATATTTTTATGAGATATTCTTCTTTTTGGATCTTCTCTTTCTAATTGTGTTTTTGGAGATTTTTCATATCCTTTCTTCCAAATTTTATTAGGTTTTGTCAGTGACTTGAATAACTTATTTAAAGATTGAATTTTTGAACTTCTTCATCTTTGGGATTTGTGCTCAAGCCTATCACAATTGTAACATCTCATTGTCTGACAAAATTTTGCTGTGTGCCCAACAAAATTACATCTCCAACATCTAATTGATTTTTTGGATTTTCTTGTATATCCTTCCTCTAGTTTCTTGCATTTCATTGCTTAATGGCCAAAGCTATGATAAGAAAAGCAATAGCCATTGAAGGTGTTTCCATTCTTGATTTTATTTTGGCTTAAGAATTCTGTCATTTGATTTTCTTCTTCCTTTTTACTTCTATAGCTTCCTTCCTTAACAAAGTTTGTGACTTCTAATTGCTTTGTAATTGCACCTTTTTTCTTTTTGAGAAGGATGATCCTCTCTCATGTTTGTAAATGTTGTTCCATTTGTCACTGTCTTCTTTCGTATTGTATCCAAGACCAATTTTGTCATCAGTTGATCTTTGGCTCTTCCAAATATTACCTAGGATAGTTGAGCTATTCTAGAAATTGACAATCTTATTTGTCTTTTCATCCATCTTTTTGAGATTGTCTATTTCTAACTTCAATATTTGACATAATTCTTCCTTTTTAGTCAAAGGAATCTTCAGGGATTCTTCCACTTCTTTAGCATGTTCAAGATGAGACTCTAGCTTGATGATTATTTCTTCTATCTCATCCAAGACTTCTTTGCATTTAATAGTTTTATCTTATGTATTCAATTCTTCCATATCTTTTGTTAGATCAAAAACTTTAGTTTTCAATATTTTGATTTCTTCCTCATATTTTAGTTGAATCCTTTTGAGGTTGATGGCTTCTAATTTAAACATTTGGCATGATTCTTCCTTTTTAGTTATTTGGATCTTCTGGGCTTCTTCCTTTTTCTTAGCTTCTTCAATTTGAGTCATTAGATATGCATTAGTACTTTCATTTATCATTTTGAAATTGATGATTTCCAATTCCAACATGTGGTAAGAATTTTCTTTCCTTGCTAATTGGATCTTTAGGTCTTCTTCACTTTCTTTAATTTCCTCAAGTTGAGTGTTTAGACGGTTAACTAATTATTCTGATGCTTTTAGTACTTCTTTTCTTTTACTTTCATGTGCATTTAATTCTTCCATCTCTTCTGTTAGATTAGTAACTTCAGTTTTCAATCTTTTGATCTCTTCTTCTTTGTTTTCGAGCTGAAACTTTTGTTCATGCTCTTTATGGTTAGATTGATCTAACTGTTGAAGTTTCTCCAACACTTCAAAAGTGCACATAACTGTGTATTCAAGATGGTCAAGAACATTCACATGAAATTTAATATGCATATAATTTATTGGTTGCATACAAATCTCATCTATTGCAACTGTAACATCAGTCTTAATATTATGTAATTTTTCTTTAGTGATTACTGAGGTATGCCTCAATTCCTTGATGATGTTGTCTTCCTCATTGTTGTCTGAGATCAAATCCTGCATTTCATTCTGATTAGAAATCATTTTCTCTGTATTATGTTATTCATTTTGATAGTAATCCTCTTTATTTGAGTCTTGTTCCTCACTTTGACTAGATTTATCTTCTTCTTGCGTTTCATTTTGATAACAATTTTCTAGTTGGAGCCATAATTCTTTAGCAAATTTGTAGTGTCTCGTCTTTTCTTTGACATCATCTAACAATCCATCCTAGATTTCTTTTAAGGCTACTGTATTGTTTCTCCTTGCCTCATTTGAAGTTTTGGTTTTTCTCTTTGAAGTAGTTAAGTGCCAGGGCTTACTTACTACCAAATCCCAAACTTCAAATCCTCTTGACTTCATATATCTTTTCATATTTTCCCTCCATGATAAATAATTTGTTCCATCAAATAAGGGAGATTCATTTGTGGAGATAGAAATTTGTCAACCCATTTCTTCTAAATCTACCTTTAGTGTTTAAACTGTGCTGAAGGAACCTTCTTTGATACCAATTTCTGAAATGGATACTTGTTGGCCCTCGACCAAGCTTTGGAGAACCTTGGTCGTGCTTGACCATTTTTGGGACTTCGACAGGCGGGTTGAAGACGAAGCGCCCAGGCGAAGTGGATATTGCGGGATCTCACCCCCTTTTTGCAGGAGTTTTGGGTTCAGGGCTTATGTAACAGGTATGGGATGTCGACCCATGGGTTTACCCATGCTTAGGCCCCATTTGTAAATGTATAAATACGTAGCTAGGCATTGTAAGAATCATTTGATATAAGTTGGCTTTGTGCAAGATATGTAAAGGTTGATAAGTGTGATTAGTTGAAAAGGCTCTATGCATACTATGTGTTGAGAACTTGTAGAGTTAAGTGCAAGTGGTTGTAAGAAGGCTCTGTGTTGTGCCAAACTCAGGGAAGGTGGATCTGGCGAAGTGCACTTAGATCTCATGTCCTATGCAGAGTTGGTTTTGTGGCTCTGTGCATGTAAGAAGATTGAAAGAAGATAATAAAGAAGACAAAGAGTTGGTGGACGTAGCTTCACGCTAGGGGTGAACCACATATATCTCGTGTTGTGATTTCTTTGTGTTATTGATGTGATTTATGATTAGTGCCGAATCTTTATGTATGTTAGATGAATTTGATGTAGTAGATTATTCTTAATAACATGAATGAATGCTAGATCTTTTTGATGATATGTGCTAAATGGTTAGATATGCTTAGATCTTGTTGAATACTGCACTGTTCTGTAATTAGGGTTTTTTCTGCGATGTGAATAAGGGTCAAAGACTAATGAACGTTAATTTCTAAGTGCTCTGTTAAGTATTGTGATCACAGATCTGTGTCCCAGCTAGGTTGTAAACACTTGAGTCCTACAACCCCCCCTACCTCTACCTCGGGTGAGACTTCATCTGCTTCGCAGGTGTTGCCGAAAGGGTCGGTAGTTAGGGTTTTGTTTGTGTGTTGTTGAAGTGTTGAACCCTGGGTCTTCCCCTGTGCCAACAAATGGTTTCGTTGTTGCAAATTGAAACTGTGATTGTTAGGAACTGAGGAAAAGAGAAAGCTCTATGCATAGATCTGTTGTTGTAGTGCATGGTACTCTACTTGACTTGTGAAGCTTTGTGCTAAGAAGAGAAGTCTGATATGAAGAAAAGATGTAATATCTTAAATCTTTTTGCTCTAATAAAGTTAAAATAAGTGGAAATTTTGTCTCGAAAGAATGGATCTAGGTATGTTTGATAGATTTTGTTCTAGTCTGAAAAATAGGGCACAACTAGAAGAAAGAAGATGTGATATGAATAGAGATGATAGAAATAGTGAAAGATATGTTATTCCCATGCATAGAAAGAATTTTTGTACTAACAAGTGGATGTAGGATCCTAGAAAGAATTTTTTTCAGGTCCATCACTGTGATCTTAGAGCACAGTATAGGAAAGGTTGGAGATCATTTAAGAGAAAGAGAGGATTGAATCTTTGTTATAGTTGCAGAAGATGGAGACATATTGCTAAGGAATTCCCTAGTAGAGGTCCTATTTTCCTTTGTTGTAAATATACTAGACATGAAGCTTTAGATTTACCTAGAATGATTTCTAGAGTTGAGAAGATGAACATGAAACAAGAAAACCATGAGGAAGGTCAAGAGACTAAGAATATACTAGAGAACCAGAAAGAATCAGAGGCTATTTATTGCATATAAAAGAAACACTGAATGATCACAGAGGCATCAGTTTACCAGAGATCTTAAAAGAGAAGCAGTGCATAGAAACAAGAATAGGAGACTTTGACATAGACTATGTATTGGATGCAGAAACATAGGTGAACATTATGCCAGAAAGTACTTGGGAAATTTTGGGAAAGCCTACTATGATCCCTTCATTAGGAGGAATAGGATTGTTTAAGGGAAAGATGATAAGCCTATGTGGAAGACTTACTCATGTACCTATGAGTGCTCATGGAACATCGACAAAAGAAGAATTTGAGGTCATTAAGTTTGTTGAGAAGAATTCTTCCTTTGCACTTTTGTTAGGAAGGACTTGGATTGAGAGAGATCATATCCGAAGTAAAGAAGAAGAGGAAGCTATAGAATAGAAAAAGAAAGAATTAAGAGATTTCATGGCTAGGAGAATAGTGTGCTTAATAGAAGAACATGAGGACAAGTCAAAGCAACTGAGGGCCAGAGACCTGACTGTCGAAGTTGAAAGAACACAAGAAGGCTTAAAGAAATTATCCATGCAAAAGAGAAGACCACCTACTCCTGAAACAGTAAGAGAAGAAGTATTAACCTCGAACCCTGTGAAAGACCCCCAACAGTGCAATGTTACTATGCTAAGAAAAGATAAGAACAAGAATGGAAAGAGGAATCCAGAGACACAAATCACCAGAAATAAAGCAAGAAAGCTCAGTAAGAAGAAAGAAAAGCTAGAAAAATTGTAGGAGGTTCCAGAGAGGACTTCATAGAAGGAAGGCTTGCAGAACTTGAACCTCGATGGAATAGCAGAACAACGCAGACCGACACTCCACCATGGGGAAGCAATATGACCATTGGAGGCATCCTGACCGTTAGAACGAAGCTAAAAAATGGCTAGAAACGCACTTATTGCTGAAAATCTCGTCGTTGGACCATTGGGACCGTGCCATAACTGATGGAATTGTATTGATTGAGGCATTCCTACCTGTTGGAGGAGTCTGTTATGACATTATCTATTTAACCCATCGAATGTCTTACCGGGGAAACGTTTTCAAATTGTGATTACCCGAGACCATGGAAAACTAATTTCTCTCATGCAGTGCTTATTGATACCTCACTGCCCATTCTTCTTACCTTGAGTGTTTGTCCACCTATCCAAGACATTTGATCACGAGCGTGCATGTCAGGTGACCTTAGCGCAATAGAGAAATTTTTTGAAGAGATTTTGATTAACCTCATGGCAAAGAAGGTCATGTCCACAAGAGCACAGGCCTCATCGATGAGAGGATTGCAAGCCTCCCCATCGACTGCACATCGATCTAGGCCATCTCAAACTATGACAGAGAAACATATCAAGAATCATGATGACTTGGCGAACGCGAAGCTCATCCATCGGTCCTGCCCAACTATATCCCACCTCTAGCTAGCACAGTTAGTCATGACAACATCCCTAGGGACTTTGACTATAAATTGTTCACTGCATACCTCCCGAAGGGGATACATGTAGTTAGACCACAATTAGGACAGATTCTGATGCTTAAGATCGGTGATTTCAACTTGGGAGGCCACAAGAATTATGGAATGCTCACACCATATAAGTACTTGACGAATACAATGGGGAAGAAGTTGAAGATAATCTCCCAGTCATGGACCATGGACATATCAAGATCAACAATCCTTAATGTGATAAAGATACCACACTTCGGCAGACATCAAGAGGTTAACACATGCGTCAAATGCCTCCTTTCATGCTACCATGGCGGTTACCTGTGGTTGGATAGGTGCATCACTATAGATCCAATGTTGATCTACCGGATCACTGGATTGAGCATGAAAGGACCGGACCCTCAGGATTTTTACCCAGGGAAGGATACAGATCACTCCCTAGCGCAGTGAATAAAGGACACCTATGGCGATGTGGAGAAAGGAAAGCAGGGCTACAAGGTATCATCCATCCAAAATGGTGCAGTGTGCCTAGCTTTCCAGTTGATCGTTGGTAAGCCCATTAGGAAGAAAAGATCGACACAGGTCACGAGGTTCATTGTCGACCTCGCAGGAAAGTGCATCAAAGGGATGTAGATGAATTGGGTGAGCTACCTCCTCAACCATTTGGAGAAAGATTGTCATGAAGTGCAAGACAGGGCTACGAGTTTCACTTTAGTTGGTTTTTTATTCTCGTTTCCTTCATCGCTTGGGAGATGATGGATGGAGCAACCTTCCCTAAAGTCGAGCCTTCTGAACGATTGACTAAGAGGTTCACTACCCTATGGTATTCGAGGCACATGGTGAAGCAATTGCAGTCCAATGCGTTGTTCCACACCTATTACTTGCAGTTGAAGAGGGACATTGAATCCTTCCCTCGAATGACTCTGAATACAATTCACAGGTTTGGGCCAATAGTGAAGTTACACGCAGACAGGAACTTCATTTACATCACTATGCGTGGAGACGAACACAAGGAAGAGCTCCAGTTCTATTACAAACTCACCAAGGAAGATATGGAGGAAATAACCAAGGAATAGCCTACAGAATTCCTTGTACCATTCGAACAGACATAAGTCTTTAAGACCAACCTTATCGGAAGTCCTGTAGTCACCCAGGAAGAGTATGATGGACCAGGTAGTAGCAAGAAGAAGAAGAAGGAATAATTATAGGAAATGAACATTGAATCAGAGGAGACTACACCAGATTCACCTGAAGGGGGAGGAGGTGACGAAGTAGACAAAGAAGAGGATGAAGGGGAAGAAAACAAGTAGGAATAGGGTTAAGTAACACTACCTAAAGATCCCCTTATGGAGACAGAGACATCCAAGAAAATAATTTTTTCTCCAAAGAAACCCTCAACGTGGAAAAATTCACGCACCAATAAGCCCCACTTACAGACTATACTTACGATGGATGATATTGACCTCATCATCGCAGCTATATCAAATACTTTAGAGGACATTTTACAACGAAGAGAAGCCAAACATGAGACAATGTATGACTAGATCGAGGCGAAGCTCAAAGGGGTATAACAGGCTCTTTATTTGAGAAACGCAGTGTCTATGGCACCACTATCATCAGGGGGCATAGAAGTAGGAGATGAGCTTGCCCAGCTACGTAGAATAGCAGATGGGACAGAGGCTCACCTTCGTCGGGTCCAGTAAGAAAAAGAGCAGGCCACAGAGGCATTGAAGCAAGTAAAGGAGGAAGCCCTGGAGAAATGTCGAGTTGCGAAGCAAGAGAAAGATGACCTCCAAGCGAAGTTTGCAGAGGATAGAGCACAGATCCAGAAGGAAAATGAATAGCTACTCACGGAGCATATTGGAGTTAAAGAAACAGTCACTAGAGCACTTCGCTTTGTGTTGGGCCTAGTGTAGATGGGAGAGGAGACAATTGAGTGCCAAGTGGGGAAGCTCACTGAATCCATTCAATAGCTCCAAGCAAGAGTAGCAGAACTAGAATTGCAAGTAGTGTCGAGCACTCTGCAGGAAGTGCGAGATCAGTGGGAAGAAACTACCCAGAGTGCAGTCAGAAGAATCAAGGCATTGGCCCTAGAATGCAAGAAATTCAACAATCGAAGTGCGCAGACCTATGAGCACCTTGCAGAGGACCCATAACTAAGGACATTGGAGTCACAGCTCTAGGAAGCAAAGCAACAAGCAACAACAGTACAAGCACAGTTGAATCTACTGTCAGCAGTCGAGAAGATGAAAAGGTCACAATAATTGTGCGCAGTTCAGCAACAGGTCCATGCCATCTAGAGTAAAGTCATGGAAGTGACATAGAGACTTCAGCCGGTATAGGATGAAGCTTGCACAATTTTTGAGGAGATTGAGGGACAAGGTGCACAGGTGGAACAAGTGGTCACCATAGTGGAACATTTATTGGAAGGACTTGTCACCGAGAATGTCATTCAGGAGTTCATCGAGCAGAAGGCCCTAGCAAAGCAACAAGTGGAGGTAACTCGAGCCAAGATCGATGCCTTCAAAGAAGAGTTTCCCAGATCAGAGTGACTCAGGATGAGTCACAGGTGAGTGTTGGGGGCTTGTTTTCCCTCGACAAAGTTTTGGAGAACCTTGGTGGTGTTTGACCATTTTTGGGAATTTGACAAGCGGGTCGAAGACAAAGCGCCCAAGTGAAGCAAATATCACGGGAATATCGCCCCCTTTTTGCAGGATTTTTGGGTTCAAGTATTATGTAACAGATATGTGATGTCAGCCCATGGGTTTACCCATGCTTAGGCCCTATTTGTAAATGTACAAATAAGTAGCTAGGCATTGTAAGAAGCATCAGATCTGAGTTGGCTTTGTGCAAGATATGTAAAGGTTGCTAAGTGCGATTAGTTGAAAAGGCTCTATGCATACTATGTGTTGAGAACTTGTAGAGTTAAGTGCAAGTGATTGTAAGAGGGCTCTGTGTTGTGCCAAAATTGACGAGGATCTAGCGAAGTGCACACAGATCTCCTGTCCTATGCAGAGTTGGTTTTGTGGCTCTGTGCATGTAAGAAGATTGAAAGAAGATATTAAATAAGATGAAGTATTGGTGGACATAGCCCCATGCTAGGGGTGAACCACATATATCCTGTGTTGTGATTGCTTTGTGTTATTGATGTGATTTATGCTTAGGTTGAATTTTTATGTATGTTAGATGCATTTGATGTAGTAGCTTAGTGCGTAATAACATGAATGAATGCTAGATCTGTTTGATGCTATGTGCTAAATGGTTAGATATGCTTAGATCTTGTTGAATACTGCGTTGTTCTGTAAGTAGGGTTTTTATCTGCGATGTGACTAAGGGTCAAAGGTTAATGAAAGTTAATTTCTAAGTTCTCTGTTAAGTATTGTGATCAAAGATCTATGTCCCAGCTAGGTTGTAGACACTTGAGTCCTACAACCCCCCCTACCTCTACCTTCGGTGAGACTTTATCTGCTTCACAGGTGTTGCCAAAAGGGCTGATTGTTAGGGTTTTGTTGGTGCACTGTTGAAGCATTGAACCTCGGGTCTACCTCTGTGCCAACATTACTTGAAACTGAGAGGGGGGGGTGAATTAGTGTCACAAAGATTTGGAAAATTTTCCACTTTTCACAAATTAACTGAACAACAAATATTTATTTCATTTTCTCAATGAATATATAAAAGAATAAATACTTTATTTATTTAACTTGAATGAATACATAAGATCAATATTTGAATATCATCTTGAAATGATTATGAGAGACCCAACTCTCTGTTATAAGACCCATCTTGTAGTTCTCAGATCCAAATGAGAAATGAGGAATCCAACCCTCATAACAAGTCCCATCTTGTTGATCTCAGATCCAACTGAGATGTGAGGAATCAAATCCTCGTACAAGACGCAGCTTGTAAACAAGCACCAACCTGATAGAATGAACCTTCATTCAATCCATTATATATAAATATATATACTTCAACAAATTCAACTACTCTTTCTTCTCACCATTCCTTCTTGTTTATATAGTCTTCCAACTGGTGTGAATTTGAATCATTGTGTCTTCTGATATTTGAACCCTTGTACCTTTTCATTTAAATGATAATATTAATCTTTAAATAATATCATTTTTCCTTTTATCCTTTATTCATAATGCTCATGAATTAACTCTCTTTTAATCATGACTGTGTGTCAGTTCATTTTTCTTCATGAGTTGATCACAGACATGGATCGAATCATTATATCATACTCATGCTTCTACTGTGTTCTTAGTTCACCAACAGATCATATTTGATCTTTTATCAATTCTTTGTATTGTTATAGTGTTAAATATATGTCGAATTAAATCTGTATGAGGCGCTTCCTTCAAACCATTTACATATAACCATATGTGCAAAACCATAGGCTCATTGATTTAAGCGTTGCCTCTTCTTTTACCCCTATTTCTCTATTCCATACGATTGCAGGTGGTGACCAGGTGCTAGGCTAAATAAGTGTTTGATCACTTGTCAAGATCGACAGCCACATTTTAATCGCATGATGATATGGATGACTGTCGTTACTTCAGGACTTCATCATTTGCAACTTCCAGCCTCTTTACAAATATCCTAAATAAAAGACGTGTGTCCATAATCTTCAATGGTTGAGAATGCTCTCTGAAGTAGATAAATAGTTAGCGTCACTTCATGGTTTATGCGTATTTCATCCTACTACTGTACTTGATCAACGGTCGATAACGCTCCTAAATTAGATCAATAGTTAGCATTAAATTCGACCTTCGACACTTTGGGTGATTTCTCCTTCACAATCCTTTAATCTTCCAGAGTTCATTTCCCTGAAGTAGATCGAACAGTTGGATTTTATTTGCACGATGAACGGTTCTCGTTCATTTCAGAACTTCGGGACTTCAGGTATTTTCTGGTGGTGAACCTCCCAAAGTACAAACTCCCGGAGTGATGTAACTTGCTGACATCACTTGTTGACATGGAACTAACTGAGTGGCTACCACATGTCACTTAGATTCATGACTTACGCATACCTGAAATGTCAACTACACTTTGACACTTGTCATCATCTTATTATGCCACGTGTCCTCGCTGATGTAGATCTCCTCATGTGGCACATGTTCTTCTCTTGGATCTAACAATTTTCCTAACTCTCGAAATGTATCTCAGACCGAAGACTGAGAGTGACTTCAAAACTTTGGCCTTCGGGTGAACTCATATGTTCTGAATCCTCTTTTCGCTGAAGTGGTCAGCATTGAAGTTGATCATTATTATGATCCAACAACCATCATGCATTGTCCAGATCCGATGGTCCTCATTTAACCCAAAAAATAGTAACTCAATCCAATGACTATCGAGAATTTGGGTATTCGGGCTCTCAGGCCTTTTTCCTTGCTTATCCTATCCTTCTACTTTTCTTGATCCAATGGTCAAGATATTTCTCAAAGTGTTACTTAGATCAGACGGCTTGCGTCTACTTCAGGACACTTTGTGGCTTACACTGTCCTTCAACTAAACTTGATCCAATGGTTGAGATACTTCCCGAAGTGTTCCTCAGATCGGACGACTCATGTCCACTTCAAGACTTTGGCCTTCAGGTAATATTACTTGTTCTCAACCATTTTCTGCTGAAGTGGTCAGCGTCGAAGTTGACCACTACTACCTTGGCATGCTCTGAGTAGATCAATAGTCGAGGGGTTTTCTAGATCCAATAGTTGACGGCAGTTTTTGACTCTGGGGTTTCGGCCTAGGTATCTTCTTATCCTATCCTTCCAGTTTACTCAATCAAACGATCCTGGATTGTCGAGGGGTCCCAACTAACATGATGTTTAAAACTATTGTTGTGTTTCGCAATGGAAACTGTTCATTGGTAGTGGAACTGATGCCAACATTAGATCTATTGGAGGGTGACCATCGATGGTCGTTGTGGATTGCAGAACCGTAACTTGCGCGTGGTTTATCCCATTGCCCAAACTCCGCAATTTAAGTTGCGTGATTGTTGGTGGATCAACCACAGTTGTCGATCTTTGAATCGATGAGATCTAACGGTATAGACTAATTGCGGTATTGGAAATAACGTGTACTTTAATTGTTGTTGGCCCTTGACCAAGTTTTGGGAGATACTTGATCATGTTTGACCATTTTTGGGACTTCGACAGTCTGTCAAAGATGGAGCACCAGATGAAGCAGAGGTTGCAGAATCTTGGCCCACTTTTGGGTCCCTTTTGGTTTTTTGGAAATATGTAATGGGAAAGGGATGTCGGCCCATGGGTTTACCCATGCTTAGGCCCACTTTTGTAATGTATAAATAGATATCTAGGCATCTATCAGAATAGATAGGGATGTATGTGATGTAAGCTAAGTGCTAATAGATTTTGTAAGAGCTCTATGCATGACTGTAAGAGGCTTGCAGAGCTAAGTGCAAGTTGTTGTAAGGAGTTGTGGAAGGCTTTGTGTTGTAGCACAAGGAAGAAGGATCTAGTGAGTTGCGCAGATATTCTGTCCTATGAGAAGAAGGTTTTTGGTGGCTCTGTTCTATAACCAATTGAAGACACTAATAAAGAAAAAGAGTCGGTGGACGTAGCCCCACGGTGGGGGTGAACCATGTAAATCTGTGTGTTATGCTTTGTGCTTCGACTTGATGTGTTTATCCCTTCTTTGGATAAGTGATTTGATATATTTAAATAGATCTACTTATGATTTGTGCTTCTTGACCATGAAGTGTTGGATTTCCCTATAATGATCACTAAGCTTGAAGGAATGAATCTGAACCAAGAA
>JASDQU010438678.1:55495-72460 GCA_032191745.1 Picea mariana
AGATAAGGATCCATTTTTTCTCTTTCATTCATTGTCCCAGATTGGCTCCAAGCCGTTCGCCAAGAATGGCTACAAGATCCCAAAAGTTCGCAGCTGATCCAACAATTGCAGTCCAATGCTATAGCTTCCCTAGGGTACTCTTGGCTCCATGATGAACTTCGATACAAAGGTCGTTTGTATTTAAGTAAACAATCAAATCTTAAATCCACGGTACTTTTTGAGTTTCATGCTACACCCACAATAGGGTACTCCGGGTTCACCAAAACCTATGACAGGGTCAAACGTTCCTTTTTCTGGGATGGTATGAAACAAGACATTCGTAATTTTTTCGCTGAATGTGATGTATGTCAATGCAACAAGGGAGAAATAGTCAAATCTCTGGGCACACTACAACGAATCTCGATTCCACCTGCTATTTGGAAGGTTATTTCTATGGATTTTATTACCAGCTTACCCAAATCGGTAAATAAATTAGTCATCATGGTGGTTGTTGATCGCCTTTCCAAGTATGCTCATTTCTACGCCCTTCAACACCCATTTATAGCATCCACGGTGGCTCAAATTTTCATGGATCAGGTCTTCAAGATTCATGGCATGCCACACTCTATTGTTTATGATTGCGACCCAACTTTCACAAGAAATTTTTGGCAAGAATTATTTAAGATACAAGGCACCGAATTGCATCTCAGCATAGCTTATCATCCCCAAACTAATGGTCAAACGGAAGTTGTCAACTAGTGTTTGGAAACATATTTGAGGTGTTTTTCCTCGGAAAAGAAAAATCAGTGGGCTCAATGGTTATCCCTAGCTGAATGGTGGTACAACACTTCATACCATACAACTACATGCATGACTCCTTTTGAAGCAGTATATGGATAGAAGCCACCTTCAGTTCTCTCACACTTACCAGGTGCCTCGAAGGTCCAAGCGGTTGACCTAACACTTACAGCTCGAGAGGCTATTCTCAATACACTCAAAGAGAATTTGGTCATGGCACATAATCACATGAAGCAACAAGCAGATCAAGGTCGCTCTGAACGTCAATTTGCATAAGGGGATTAGGTGCTTCTTCGACTACAACCTTACAAGCAAACTTCCTTCAAGGCCGAGCATTGTCAGAAGCTAGCACCCAAATTTTATGGTCTTTATACCGTTCTCAAGCATGTGGGACAAGTAGCCTATTAGTTAGCTTTGCCCAACCATTCGAAGCTACATCCTGTTTTTCATGTTTCATGCTTAAAGAAGGTGATTGGAGCTAAGTGCCAAATTCAAACCAACCTTCCAGAGTTAGCTGAAGAAGGATCCATTTGGATACAACCAGAAGCAGTTTTGTACCAGCGTGAGCATCGCCTACGTCAGAGAACCATCAAGGAAGTGTTAGTCCAATGGAAAGATACAAGTCCAACAGATGCCACTTGGGAACCAACTACCATTCTAAAAAAATTTCCTCATCTCAAGCCTTGAGGACAAGGCTATTTTTAAGGGGGAAAACATGTTAGGGTCCTAACCTGCACATAGGTAGAACAATATATTCGGATGTAACAAAGGTAAATATTAATAAGACCTTTCAATAAAATAGAATAAGGCGGATGTAAGAAGACCTTATAGAAGCTTCCGCTTCTAGAAGGATCTTCCTCTAGATGCTTCTTTTTAGTATAAATAGGAGTTGAGGGTATGAGAACCCTAGCTTGGATATTATTGTAATAGATCTCTGCTCAACTGTAGGTTTCCCCCTCAAGGAGACCCGTGAACATTGCTTTCAGATTCAAAGTGTTATTTCTGTTATTATTCTCTTATCATTTCAATGCTATTGTGGTGAATGTTCTGGTTATATTGTTGTTATTCTGCCATTTCTAGCATTTTATTTATGTTCTGCATACATTTTATATCTGGTATATTACAAGGAGGGTAGTTGTAGCTGGAAGGTTGAGGGAGCGGAAGATCCAAGTGCTGAGCCGATTGGAAATGGAGAGAAGGAGGGAGTCCCAGGAGAGGTCGTGGGTTGTAGAGCTCGAAAGGGGGAGGCCTAAATATTGAGTTGGAAGGGTGCAGACAAGAATGGATAAAAGCTGGGAGATATGTTGTTGGATGGCCTTTGGGGTGTTAAAGAAGAACAACTGCGATTTATCCAGGTTAAAGGAAGTATCTGTGGCTTCACTGAAATAAGAGAGGATGGAGATGAGCACCATGGGGGTGTTCGTGAGCATGGTGTCATCTACGAATTGACTGTGAGAGGCTGCAGGTTGAAGCCCATGGAGAGGGAGGCCTTGCAGACATCCGTTTTCAATGGGGGCTTTTATATATCATCCGAGGCCCTCTGCCATTATTACAAAGAGAAAAGGGGAAAGAGGGTCGCCCTGCTGTATTCCCCACAAGGGAGAGAAGGGTTGGGAGGGGGTGCCATTGACTAGGATTGAGAAGAAGGTTGAGGTGATGAGGCTCATAATCCAGTCTGTCAAGTTGGTATTGAAGCCAAAGGCTATTAAGACCGCTCTTATGTAGTGCCAACTTAGTTTATCAAATTCTTTAGAGAGATCAAGATTTAAAAACATACCTGGAGTGTGTGTGCTTTTGAGCAAGTGGATAACCTCGTGGAGCAGAATGATGTTGTCCATGATTTGTCTTCCTTCCACGTACCCTAATTGTTCCTTTGAGATGATAAAGGGGATGATTGGCTTGAGTCTGAGAGATATGAATTTAAAGATAATTTTGTAGATCAAATTGCAGAGCGCTATGGGTCTGAAATTCTTTATATTGGTGACCCTCTCCTCTTTGGGTATGAGGGTCAGGAAGGTGGCATTGAGGGCTAGGAGGACTTTGCCAAAGCTGTGTGATTCCTCAACTAGTTGCCAGACTTCTTCCCTTAGCATTGGAAAACAAGAGTGGGAGAAGCCTATTGTGAATCCGTCTGGGCCTGGAGCCTTGCCTATGGGTAGCTCCTGTATGGCCTGATCTACTTCAGCCTGGCTTATGGGAGTCATGAGGGCATCATTTTTTTCCTGGGTAATGAGTGTTGGGATGTTGGGTGTCACTCTTCCAATTTCCTCAGCGTGATCCTTCGGGGGCTCTGAAAGGAGGTCTTTGTAGTAGTCGGTGAGCTCCTGCGTGATGTCCTAGTGGGAGAGCAGGGTGTTGCTCTAAGAATTTTCCAACTTTGTTATGCAGCTGATAAAGCGTCTGTGGATCATAGAGTGATGGAAGAATTTTTTGTTTTTTTCTCCTTCTTTGAGCCATTGAACTCTGGATTTCTGTCTCTAGAGAATTTCTTCCTATTTGATCCTTTCTTCCAACTGCTGCTTGATGTGCTTCTCTTCCTGTTGATGAGTTGAGGTATACCCAATTTGAATAGCCTGTGTCTGCAGATCTTCGAGCTTCTGTTCTAGGAGTTTTCTCTCTTGGAATATTTTTCCGAACACTTCTTTGTTCCACTTTCGCACCTGTTGTTGAAGTATTTGAGCTTCTGCTAGAAGCAGTACATTTTGGTCCCCTTATGGATTTTGGCCGTGTTCCACCAGTGACGAGCCATTTCTTGGAAGCCTAGATGAGACAACCATAAATTTTCAAATATGAAGGGTTTGATCTTTGGGGAGGCCATAGTGTCAACCCAGAGCTGAACTAGCCAATGGTCCGAGCCTGCTTTGGGGAGGATGTTGGACTCTATTAGGGGTCCTTCCAATAGAAGGGTCTCTGAGAGATGAAATTGGTCGAGCCTGCAGGCGATTTGTTGGGGCCCTGTTCACTTATTAGTCCAGGTGAAGGTGTCGTTGTCGTTTTCTATGTCTACTAGTTTGTGTTGATCTAGGAGCCCCTAGAATTTTATGTTGTCTTGTTCCAGTCTCTTCTTCCCACCTCTTTTTTCCTCCAATGGGAGGTTCATGTTGAAGTCTCCCCCAATGATCCACCTCTGGTTTTCAGCTATAGAGCTAAGGTGTGCTATGTTTTGAAGAAAAAGGTCTTTTTCATAAATGTTCTACAGTCCATAGGCATTAGTGATCAGGCCAGCCTCGTCAGATCCTATGACTCGATAATGGTCTATGAGAGTTCCTGGAGTGGAAAATCCTTGATCGAGAATGATTGTATCCGGGTTCTAGAGGATGGACAATCTGCCTGCATCACCTTTCAAGTCTGTATGGTATGAGTTGCAAGTACGTCAACATCTTCTGATAATTTCTTTCATGGTCTTCCCTACGCATTTGGTTTCTTGGAGAAGGAGGATATTTGAGTCTTCCAGTTTGATGCAGTTTCGGAGAATCCTTTGCTTGGATCGTCCATTTAGGCCTCTAATGTTCCAAGTGATCACCTTCATGGTTAACAATTTGATGGGTGGGAAAAGGAGCTCTCAGAGATCTTGTGTATATTTCCTGAGTTGATCATGTAGTTGTCGACTTCCTTGATGAGCTGATGCGTTGTTTTCCTGCCCCGCCTTTTGTTCTTTTTTGGATTTTTCCTCTGATCTGAGTTTGAATCTCCTCTAATGCCCAATCATATGGTGGACCCTGCTGATGAGTCTAGAAAGACCTTGTGGACTTTTCTGAGCTGATCTTCTGATAGGGTTTGTAGGACTTTTTTATTGAGAGCTTCTTCAAGTCTGTCTAGGTCTATTCCTGCTAGGTCTTGTTCATCCATTTCCATGACTGTGTCTTCTTACTTTTCCAGTTCTTTTCCTGAGTCTGGGCAGATCTGTGGGTCGCCTGGGATTCCCTGGGTTGGGTGATCCTTTGGTTGTTGGTTTTCTTTGTTATTGTTGCCTTCTATTCCCATTACCTTGTGGGGGTTTTCTACTTCTTCTCCCTCTAGGAGATTGATTAGGGATTCAAGGGAGTTGGTGTTGGGATTTTTCCTGCCATTATTGCTAGCTAGTTTCTTCTGCATTTTCCTTCTATGATTCTACACCTGAGTGAATCCATCCTTTGGTTTCTCTTCCTTGGTTGGCTTGGGGGGGGCGTTGAGGGGGAAATATCTAAAGAGATGTCCATGCTCATGACACTTCCTACATATGAATGGTATGTGTTAGTAATCTATGGTTTGAGCCCATCCCTCATCTTGGTATTCTAGGGTTACCGTTCCTGGGAGGGCTTTGTATATGTCCATGTAAACACATATTCTGGCGTAAGAGGTGTATATTCTTTACTTGGTGGCTTCCAAGGACTTGACATGCTTTCCTAGAGTATTTCCGATTCCTGATAAAATTTCTTCTAACCAAAAATTATGAGGTAGGGAATAAAGTTGAATCCATACCGAGGCATAGGAAAAGTTTTCCTTTTCTGGGCAAAAGCATTCATCCCATAAGCGTATATAGAGCCCCGCTGAGTTGTAGAAATAGGGTCCACCTTCTAATACGCGGTATTGGTCCTCCAAGTTGTAGAATATGACTGTGAAGAACCCTTTGGAGCTCAGCTGGAGCTCATAGTCCCCCTTGGGATTCCACCAGGCTTTGATCCAATGAGCCAGGTCTCTTTTCGAGGGCTAGAGGCCTAGGAACTTTCCTATGAGGGCATGGTATCTCATGAACTGAGTGTGTTCACCTATTTTGTTGCTCTTTATGATGTATCATGGCATCGTTGGGGCCTACAGAATGCATTTCCCTAGTATCTAGGCCCGAGCTACTTTTGGATGTGAGGTCTCTGCATCCATGTTTGTGCCTGTGCTTCCATGTGTTTCTTCCTACAGGTACTGTTCTCGTAGGTGAGGAGGTGGTTTGAAGGATGACCTGCTTGCACGAACATTCTCTGGATCATTTACTGCAATGTTGCAGTATGAGGGGGCTTTCGCTCCCCCTTTTGCAGTCATTCTGCTGAGCCGGTTAGAAATCCTGTGCAGAATGTGGCAGGTGCGTGTAGAGGTAGTCGATGAATGAAAGGGGGGAGAAAATTTGGAGAATGAAACCGTAGTTCATGCCATTTCCACCATTACCAGTGCTTGGGATCTAAAAATAAGACATTGAGTTTCATTAATTCATTGATGATGCCATGCAATGAAAAATAGTGTTCCATTTGAGTGACCCTACTAGTGGGGCCTGAGCCATCAAATTCATTTATAGCCACTTTAGGAAAGAATAGATCACACAAAAAGGGGGGGGTTAGAGTGAAGATCCATGGAATGGGATGATTCAACTCCCTCTTGGTGTAAGGGTTGTTCCTAGTAATGGGTGGTCATGAATTTAGTAATCAATTCAAAAAACCAGTCAGGTATGTTGTTTGATTCTCTTAGCTTGATCAGTAGTAGCTAGAGATTTCATGAGTTTGGTTTTCAATTCCTCACACAATTCTTCTAACTTAGAAACATGGTTTCCAAAATATTGGTTCTGGGTTTCCATTTGGATGGGGTACACAAGAAATAAGGTGATGGGAGGGTGGGGCCAGGGATATGGGGTTGGTGGAATGGGGCTAGTGGGTCCACAGAAAAATACTTATTGGAGTGTTGTAGGAATGTGATCAATGCAAATTTCTGGAACTATTGAGATAGGTAGTTAGTAATTGGGCGAGTGGGTCCATAGAATAACAGGCTTATGGAAGAGGGTACCATTGTGATCAACATGACACAAGGATTCTATTGAGATGGGTTCCAAATAAGGGTGCAGGTTGGACCACTTTATACTCTCTCCCTTTTAAAACTCCTATGGAGTTATACTCCCAATTGAAAAATACTTCACTGATAAAAAGATCAAATTCTTAATATTGAATATTTTGCATGAATTTATCGAACTAGAAGTAGGAAGCATGGTTTTCAGTCTTTGAATGTTCAAAATTTCATCACAACCCCTTGTTTTAGATTTTTTTTGGACTGACAACAAGGAGTAGGGTTATAAGGGTCCGAAGGATAAGAGGGTGTCTTATGTTATATCTCTTTGATATACTTGAGGGATCCAATAGTAGTACTCAACCCATTATATCAAGGCTCCAACTAAGGAGGTTCAACCATACCCTTAGTCGTATTACCCGATTATCCAAGTACGAGAAGGTAATCTTCTTAAGTGTTGATATTGGTGCCACTATAGCAGTCGGGCGATCACGCAGTTGATCTAAGAGTAGTTTCAGGACACTTACATGACTTTCAATATACCCAATGGTACACAGAAGTAAATTCCATATATAGGTGTTGTCTAATGTGATACTACTCGAAGGGATACCAACAAGGGTTACAAGGGTTTCAAACCAGGTGAAACCTCTTGTAGTTCCTATGTGTGTGCTTCCCGAACTGCAAGTTTACCTTCTTAACGACAATGCATGTGTTATTTATAGATGTCAGAGCATGTTTCTAGCCTAAAACAAATGATCAAAAAATTGTGCCAAGAAAGAGCTCTGATACCACTTGTGTTGTATCAAATAGAAATATTCAGAACATAAATCACATTTATGATATTACTCAAATACATTGAAGAAAGAAATAGAATTGCATTGCCCCCCTCCCCACACATTTTGTTGCAATGTAATTGAACAGAACGTGGGGGATGGATGCCCAACATTGCACACCCCCCTCCCCCCCATTATGTTAATTTCAATTTTTAAATTTAGTTTTACTTTTCGTTTTATTTTTTTTTACTTTTAAATTTTTTTAGTTTTGATTCTTTTTAATTAAAAATTGTTTTTTAATCTAATTTGTTTTTATTTTTAATTTAATTTAGTTTTTAAATTTTCTAGTGTAGATTTCAGTTTTAGTTTTAGTTTCAAAGTTCGGTTTTGGGTTTTTTAAGTGTTTTTGGGTTTTTTTCATTGTGTTTTTGGGTTTTTTACATAATAAAATTGATTTTTTTTATAATTCTTTCTATTATTTCCATTACCTGTGGGACTAGAATGTGGTCTAAAAGACCACGACCCAGGGGTATCTAAGTCATCAAAATCTCCCGGGGATCACACGTGGCCTAGGCCACACCAATCCTTAACATTTCGTCTTTTTGGGGTGTCTCCTCCCGACTATTGTGAGTTTCGAACCTTGGTCGCCTTACAGAACAAAACCATCAAAATATAATCATTCTAGTGGGATTTGACAATTCAATTATTTTATTAATGTAAATGATTAAAAATAAATAAATTAAATAGTCAATAAATTTTCAAGTAATAACACTTTTAGATTTAGGAGTAGATTTTCAATGTTTTATTTGTAGTGGTGATAGTGGTCAAACCCACAATTTCAATTAGGTCATAGTTTTAACTCCAAAAAAGACTGGTACTACTTTTACCATCACTTTTCGATTCAAGGGTCAATTTTAGGGTTCTATCCTCAATGTCAAGGGCATGATTTCAAACAAGTCGCAATTTTAACTACCTCCCAAAAAAAGGGGGCTATCAGTAGCACTACTTTTTTTATTTGGGGGTTGATTTTGTTGTTTTTTACTAAAAAATATGATATTTTTGGGCTAGAGTTATCATTTTGAGGTCAGAATTCTCATTAAGTTGGTAACTTTGTTATATGTGTTGGTGGATGTGAATAGGAAATCATAGGATCAAACATATTTGATCCAAGATTGAGGTAATATTTTTGGACAAATGTATACCTTTTTGGTTGACCTAGGAAGCAATCACAATTTTTATTCCCCTAAAGTGGTGGCCAATTGAAAGTGTAATGTCAAAAAGATCTAAGACCCTAAGAAAGTATAGAAGGATAATGGTACCAAGAATTGGATCAACCAAGAAATCAATCAATAAATGGCAGATTTGGGTGGATAGATGAGTGATATTTGTTTCCATGAATTGGCATTAGCATCTTATGATAGTATAATTAGCCAATATTGTTTAGAGATCSATCTATCSAAATTCAGATTGTTTTGAGAAGAAGGYGGGATGCTTAGACRTTGAAGGCATAAMTAGAAGTATCAAAGGGGATAAAACCCCATCAATAGTAAGGAAAGTATTAGTGATGTAAGCCAAGTATATTGTGCATAAAAGGTTGCAAAGGTTACCTTGGTCACATTGATTAAGTGTCAAGTGTACTGGGYARTGAAGTAGATCATTTGTTTATAGTAATAGAGTTTAAGAATATGTTCTCAAAAGAATTAATCAAATTGTCATTGACAAGAGGAGTGAATTATAAAATTGAACTTGTGGACAAAGAAACCCCAATATCGAAGGAATCATATCAATTGGGAAGCAATGAGCTTAATGGGATCAAGATGTGATATATAAGGGTTATTCAAAAGAGGATTCACTCAACCAAGTGTAGCTTCTTGGGGTGCACTAGTGTTGTTCATTTAAAAAGATGGTACTTTTGACATGTACTTTGACTATTGGTCATTGAATTTGTTCACAATTAAGAATCGAAATCCATTACCTAGAATTAATGATTTATTTGATCAATTAAAAGGAGAAAATGTGTTTTCAAAATTGGATTTAAGATCGGGACATCATTAGATTAAAATGGAAGAAGTAGTCATCCCTAAGATCTCTTTCACAACTCAATATAGACATTATGATTTCTTGGTTTTACCTTTTGGTTTGACAAATTCAATGGATATTTTCATGATATTAATGAACAACATGTTTGTTGGGTATGTGTTACATTCTTTGCATGATTGTGGGTCCCCCTATTAGGGGTGTTGGGGGAGGAACCACTAGAAATATTTTTGGGGGGTTCATTCACCAAAATTTTGGGTGGACTTTCTCCTTTGGCGAGGGTGGTTTTTCACCTTTGGTAGTTTAGTGGTGCATGGTATTTCAATCGACGGTTTTCTAATTTTGGTTAAGGAAATAAGGTTGTAATCTAATTTGGGTCAATGGATTAGGGGGTTTTTGAGTGTAGTAGGATCTTATATATTGTATTGTAAATAATGAAGTTTGATCGTGATTAGAATTAGAGGTGTGAATCTAAAACATGTTGTTGGTTTTCCTAATTGGGTTTCCACGATAAATCTTTGCGTATATGAGTGATTGCAATAATTTTTTGTATTAAGAATTTGTGTATGCATTGAATTAATGTAAAAGGTTTAAAACTTACAATCAATATTAGAGAAGTTATCGGCTTCAATGGAACACCTTTGTGGCTAAATGTTTGGCTCGAGTCTGTGATAAATGTTGTTACAATGAGAGATCTGTAGTATTGATTCTTATGGTGAAACAGAATGGAAAGCAGTTCAAAAATAGAGATCGAAAAATTTAATGGGAAATTTTTTGAGTTGTGGAAGCTCAAGATGGAAGTTCTTTTGGTAGACAAAGATCAATGTCTCATTATAAATTCAGGTACTACACCTACAGGAATGTCAATAGAAGATTGGAAAAATTTGGATCGAAAGGAAAATATTATAATTTGGTTGTGTATCTCAGATTCAATATTATTGAAGGTGTCTGAGGAAGCTACAACCAAGGCATTATGGAATACGTTAGGGGCTTTATATTAGTCTAATTCCACGGTAAACAAACTTTTATTGTAGAAGAAGTTGTACAACCTAAGGATGAAAGATGGAGACTTAGTAACAGAGCATATGAATTCCTTCAATACCATGGTAAGTTAGTTATTGTCTATTGATATTAAGATTTATGATGAAGATAAGTGTATCGGTTTATTTTTTGCTTTACCATACTTATGGGATTGTTTGGTTGTGTCCATAGGAAGTATTGCAACTACTTTAATTTTCGATGATGTGGTCTCATCCTTGTTGTCAGAGGATATGAGGTGGAAAAACATGGAAAGACAAGGCATAAATTCCTTATTTGTAAGAGGATGTTCCTAAGAAAGAAATTAAAACATGTCCTCAAGTGGGAGATCCAAAACTAGAGGAATATATAAATCTCCAAGAAAATTCATAAAGATATGTTGGAGATGTGCAAAATAAGAGAATTACAAGAAACATTGTAGATCCAAAAGTGTTAAGGGAGGGAAGGGATTTGATGATGCCCCTTCTATAGAAGAAAAAACCTTTGCAGATGAAGGATGGGATGTGTACTTGGCTTCTTCAAGGACACATGCAGATCATGAGGCATGGTTGGTCAACTCAAGTGCATCCTTTCATATGACTCCTCACGAGGAGTGGTTTTGCCAGTATGAAAGGTATGATGGGGGTGATGTAATACCCCTAGGACGGACCCCAATTGTAACTGTACATATGATTTATTAGTTGGTGAGTCAGGATATTTTGGGGCCAGAGTGCCTATGTATATATGTTTTAGGTCGGAGTTCTTGTGTGATTATTAGGCCGAAGAGCTTAGATGAAAAAAGGATAGAAATCCTATCATTGTAATATGTAATCACTCATATTATTAATAAAGTACATCATTATCAAAAACCAAGTTAGATGAAAGGGTATGGGGGGCTAGGACTCCACGAGAGGGAAAGGGGGAGTAAGGAATTAAGGAAAAGGGGCTAAGTCAAGGGACTTAAGCCTAGGAATAAAATAGTATTCTTCCTAAGTCCTAAAGTCTTATATAATTTTTTATCCTAAGTTTCTAAGGGAAGGGAATGAATTATAAGTGGGGGAAAAAGTAGTTCCTTGGGTGCCAAGTGTCATAAAGGGAACATGCACATATAATGTGTGGATTTAGTGTAATTCATTCATTCTTTCCCCATCATTCATTCCATCTTTCTTACCATGACTGGAGAGTAGAGATATGGATCTTTGGTTATCGTGTAAGTCCTTGGTGGTTTGGAGTTGAAGAGGCAGGTTGTCAGGCCTATGAAACAATTATCTTGGGTGAGAGAATTATTTGGAATAGGTTTCCCTGTACTTTGTCCTAAGGCTGCCATAACTCTTTGAGAGCAACCTTGCGTTCCAAGTACCATAGTGCTTAGAGACTTCTTGGTCAACCTATTTTTGAAACCCTAGAAGGGAAGTGGGATAGTCGAAGGAATGTTGAGAAGATAAGGGGTACACTTCCTGGGGTGGGACATGTTGAGGGGAATGAGAGGTTGCGAGGTAGAATTTCTGCTAGAGTTGGTGCCACATGCCTTATCTTGTTTTTTTGAGTGGTGTATGAACGTAGTGGGATGGGTGAGAGAACCTTTTCCCTGGTAGATTCATAGCCCCAACTTGGGGGTGATTCACTGTTGAGGAGAGATTTCCAATGATATAACTGTTTTGAAAAATGGAGCTTGTATGAGGAAGTTATAGGCTAAATAATGCAAGGAAGAATTTATGTACCAGTTCACTTCTAGAGGCCATAACTTCCTACTCAGAAGTTAGTTTGGGGCACGGGAGTAGTCTATGGAAAGCTATTGAGCCATAGAATACATCCATGAAGCCATATTGGAATTTTGGGTACCCAAAAGTGCACATGATGAGAGAGATTATTTTTGTAGCATTTAGTGTTAAAAGGGTAAATTAGTCAAAATTTCAGCAGGTTGTAAGTAACATCCTGGAGCCCGGATAAAGATTAAAATTGGAAATATTAGATATCATTTTCGGGATTAATTGCATAGTGTAAGTCATTAATCTATGACCCATATTGGAAATATTGTTCAAAATGGGGTTATGAAGAAACTCAATTGAGTTTCTATTAAATTGACAATGTAGCAAGTGTAG
The DNA here is from genome assembly GCA_032191745.1 of Picea mariana. Lineage (NCBI taxonomy): Eukaryota > Viridiplantae > Streptophyta > Pinopsida > Pinales > Pinaceae > Picea > Picea mariana. The sequence continues at coordinate 67,944 of JASDQU010438678.1, forward strand.
GGATGCATAAGCACAACTAAAATTACACATGGCTGAAAGGTGTGCAAAAAGGGAAAAGTGGCTACACCTAGATGACGAGAACTTTATGCTCATAACTCAGAATTGAGTAAGAAAGAAGTCATTGGAAATTTGTTGGATGAAGGAATCCAGTCATGCACCTAGAACTGTGAATGGAGTAGAAGAATTCACAGGCAATTAGCAGGAATATTTATGGTGTACTTAAAGGGGAAAAAGTATGCATTCTTTATCTATAAGTTTAATATTGTTGTTTTTTCTAACAAATTCTGTTGGGTGCATATTTTATAGAGATTAAGGTTACTAATAGAATAGAGAAAATGCAAGGGAAATTCAGGAAGCTGTAATTTCCAAGTCAAACATCTTATAAACGTGAGAAAAAAGGGAAGAGGTGGTCTTCAAAATGTGCATTTGATTTCTTTAAGAAGTTGTTGGAATAAGACATTAGGTTTAGTAAGAAATGTGGAATACTTCCAATGGAAATTTTATTTTAAAAAAAAATCCCAGATGAGAATTGTGCATATCAAATGTGGATGCTAGGTGAAATAGTTTGGACCTGGTAGCAAGGATGAGAAATGATGCTTGAAGATAAGAGTGCTATTTCAAGTTTATTCACAAGACAAATCAAGACTAGAAATGAAAAGAAATTAAGATATGATTCAGATTCAACAATGAAGGTGTTGAGAATTCAAGAAGCTAGTCTCTTGATAAAGAGGGACATAGTGTAAACATGGACATAAGGTGCATCATCTCCATGGACCATTTATGTAGTTTTGGAGTAGTACCTCCATTATTGTCATTAGAGTAGTGCAGTGGAAGAATGGTACAAGTATAAGAAGTTCAAGGGTGAAGTAATGAAGGTGCATGTATACAAGTATAAGAAGTTTAGGGGTCGAGTAATGAAGATGTAGGTATACTAAAGAGTGCATTATGTGGAGAGTAATCTAAAGGGATGTAGTTAGACTCAAAGGAGTGTATTCCATAAATGGAAGAAGGATGTTGGACATAATTTCATTGATGTATTGTCATTGATGTCAACAGTTGATGACACACATGAAGCTCAGAAGGGAAAGCACATTGCAAAAACGTGATCGAGATTGAAATCCCCATAGGACAAACTAGGACCATTGGATACGAAAGCGCCAGATCAAGGGTGGGGATTGATTACGAAGTGAGAAGGGAGAATTTTTGGAACAGGGGAAGACCCAGGGTTCAACGCTCAAGAGCGCACCAACAAAGCCCTAACTACCAGCCCTTTCGACAACACCTGTGAAGCAGATGAAGTCTCACCTGAGGTAGAGGCAGGGGTGGTTGCAAGCATCAAGTGTCTGCAACCTTAGCTGGGACACAAATCTTTGATTATATTGCTTACAGAGTACTTAGCATAGATCATTCATCAATATTTAAGCCTTATTATACTTCACAGATAGCACAGAGCATCGTAGTATTCACTTAGATCTAAGGTATTTCAACACTTAGCAATAGTAAAACAGATTAGATCCATTAGATCAGCACTAAGCATCTTCATACATGTCAGATATAACATTCAAACACCTCTAAGAAGCACAAAGCATAAGTAGATCTATTTAAATATATCAAAGCACTTAGCAAAATAAGGGATAAAAACATCAAGTTGAAGCACAAAGCATAACACAGATATTTACGTGGTTTACCCCCACCCTGGGGCTACGTCCACCAACTCTTCTTCTTTATTAGCATCTTCAATCGGTTACAGCACAGAGCCACCAAAAACCTTCTTCACATAGGACAGAAGATCTGCGCAACTCGCTAGATCCTTATTCCTTGCGCTATAGCACAAAGCCTTCCACAACTCCTTACAACAACTTGCACTTAGCTCTGCAAGCCTCTTACAGTCATGCATAGAGCTCTTAAAAAACTATTAGCACTTAGCTTACATCACATACATCCCTATATCTTCTGATAGATTCCTAGATATCTATTTATACATTACAAAAGTGGGCCTAAGTATGGGTAAACCCACGGGCCAACATCCCTTTCCCATTACATATTCCCAAAAAACCAAAAGGGACCCAAAAGTGGGACGAGATTCTGCAACCTTTGCTTCATCTGGTGCTCCATCTTTGACAGGCTGTCAAAGTCCCAAAAATGGTCAAACATGACCAATATCTCCCAAAACTTGGTCAAGGGCCAATAGGCCCCCAACACTCACATGTGACTCATCTCGAGTCACTCTAGTCTAATCAATTCTTCCTCGAATGCCTCGAGCTTGGCTCGAGCTGCTTCGACCTATTGTTGTGCTATGGCCTCTTGTTCGACAAACTCCTGGATGAGTGCATCATTAATGGGTCCCTCTAGGCATTGTTCTGCTACACTCACAACATGTTCTAGCCCTGCTCCTCGATTGTCAACCTCTATGAATAGCTAACATGCCTTATATTGCACCTGTTGAAGTCATTGAGTCACTTCCATCACTTTGCTCTGGATCGTATGGATTTGTTGTTTGGTCGTGTGCTACTCATGATATCTCTTCATTCTTTCTATGGGTGATAGGGCCTTCAACTGCGTCTGTAGATTTTCAGCTTCATACTTCACCTCCTGGAGCTGCGACTCCAATTTTTATAACTCTGGGTTCTTGGTGAGGTTGTCATATGTCTGGGTGTTGTGGATACTCAACTGCTTACACTCCAAGGAAAGATATTTCAGTCTGTCAACTGCACTGCAGGAAGTTATTTCTCTTTGGTCTCTGATCTTCTGCAGGGTCTCAGGTACTGCGCGAAGCTCTAGATCTGCAATGCACTATTGGAGCCTTTGAATTACTCCTTCCAGTTGTGCCACCTAGTGTGGAACCCATTCTTCTGTCTCCTTTATCTCGAGTTTCTATGCGAGCAATTGTTCCTTGCTTTTCTATAGTTCTGATTTCACTGCATCCCATTTTTCTTGGAGAGCAATATTTTCTCGTTTTGACATGCTGCGCTACTCCATAAGAACTCCCTGTACCTATGTTAAAGATTGAGTGGCTTTTGTTGTTTCTTCTTGAGCCCGTCAAAGGCAAGCTTCGACTGTATCAACAGTCTAGTGGATTTGAGCTGGCTCATCCCCTGGTTCTGGTGTTCCTACTATTAGAGGTGCAGTGGAGACTGCGCGACTAGACTGTAGTGCTTATTGCACCCCTTGGAGTTCAATCTCAATAGAATTATACATATTCTCCTTCTCCGCCTCTTGTGTCTCTACTATCTCCAGTGCAACATCATTCAGGGCTGCAACGATGAAATTGAATTCATCTAGGATCAGTGTGGTCTGTAGCTTAGTCACGGGAGCTTTGGACTTCTTTTGGGAAGAAGGTTTCTGAGGTGAACCCTTCCTCTTCTTCAAAATCTCTGCTTCATCTATGTGCTTTTGTTCGACTTCTTCTAACTCTTCACCATCACCCTCTTTCTCTGGCGTGATGTAAGTAGTCTTCACCGAGTCACTACTTAAGTCTTGCACTTCGTTGATCTTCTATCGCATGCTAGGTCTAGGTAGATCCTGTGCAGTTTATGGACTGTATACATCAGATATGTCCGTAGGGTCATCGAGAACAAGGAGGTCCATAGACCATTTCTTTGTGATCTCCTCCAGATCTTCTTCTTCTAATCTATAATAGGACTATAACTGCTACTTATGCTCATCAGCAGGCGCTGTGATGTAGAAAAAGTGTTTGTCTGGGCTGAACTTCATTAGGGGCCGAAACTTGTAGAGGGTGTTCAGAGTGATGTGCTGTGTAGACTAGATAGCTACTTTCAACTGATTATAATAGGAATGAAACATAGAATTTGACTGCCATTGTTTATTCATATCCTTCGAGTACCACAAGGTACTGAACTTCACGTCCAACGGTTCAAATGGATCGATGTTCGGGAAGGTCGTACCTTCTGACATCTCCCATGTAATGAAAGAAATTAAGATCAGGAGCCAACTGAAATGGAACTCATATCCTTGGTCCTGGGATTCTTTGCAGTCGAGCTGCAGTTGGTTTACAAGGTACTATGACCAATTCATCTGTACACCCTCCGTGCACTTCCCTACGAGATCGACTACAAATCCAGTCACTTGGGTGGGTCGCTTCTTGCGAACTAATTTCCCAACAATTAGTTGATAGGCTAGGTGCATTGCACCATTCTGGATAGAGGCTACCTTGTATCCTCACCTTCCTTTCTCAACATCGCCATACATTTCTTTAATATTCTGCGCTAATGCTTTGTCCTTGGTTTTTCCAGGATAAAAGTCCTGTGGGTCAGGGCCTTGCATGCTCAGCCTGGTGATGTGATGGATCAAGGTTGGATCCACCGTGGTATGTCGGTTCAGCCATAAATATCCTCCATGGTAACAGGATAACAACAACTTAACACATGTGTTCACTTCTTGATGTCGTCCAAAGTGAGGGATCTTCATAACATTAAGCAGGGTAGACTACGCGGGTTATGAGTCCAAGGCTGGGGGATAAACTTTGAATTCTTGCCTTTTGTCCTGGTCATATACTT
>JASDQU010438679.1:3915-17505 GCA_032191745.1 Picea mariana
TGTGCAATCGTCGACCAACCCGAATGGTAACCAGAAACCAAGAGGGAATAAAAGGAAAGGATGTGGTAAAAATCATAAGGGTGGGAAGAATAATAATAATAATAAACCCAAGGACAACATTAACAATGAGAATTTGAACAATAGTGCTAGTGAGGGAAAGAAAGAAAGGAGAAAGGTGAAATTTCCTTGCAAGCTTTGTACGGGTGATCACCTTACCCACTTGTGCCCCAAACCTGCAAAAGTTGTGAGGATTTTATCTCTATCATCTGCTATGCTGATTAATCCTTTTCCACATAATCAACACATGGCCTCGAGCTCCTCGAATGTCAGAAATGTGGTGAATGGAATTTGAAACCCACCGATGCAAGATGATGACCATATATGCATCAATATGGTTAAGTCTCAGGTTAATGTGTCCACTCGGTCTCGTGACTACAGTTCTTCATGGAATGTTCCAGGTCTAAAGTCTCCCCCTCCTTGGGAAACACCTTTACAAATCGAAAAACCAGAGCCTCTGCCTTGTATTCCAAAAGGATTACTCAAATGCTCTACGCACAACCCTAATGCTAGAGCTGCCCAGAATTATTCGATTGTTGAGGATCTGGGTTAAACCATGTAATGATCCCAAGCCATTATGCAAGGATCATCACTATTTTGGTGTCTTTTTAAAACTTTTTCTGAGTGAGGTATTTCGTCAAACACTTTGTTGATCTACCTTTTAGATGTGTTTATNTTCCACATAATTAACACATGGCCTTGATCTCCTCGAATGTCGGAAATGTGGTGAGTGGAATTCAAAACCCACCGATGCAAGATGATGACCATATATGCATCAATGTGGTTAATTCTTAGGTTAATGTGGCCACTCGGTCTCGTGACTATAGTTCTTCACGGAATGTTCCAGGTCTAAAGTCTCCCCCTCCTTGGGAAACACCTTTACAAATCAAAAAACCAGAGCCTCTACCTCGTATTCTGAAAGGATTATTCAAAAGCTCTACACACAACCCTAATGCTAGAGCTGCCCAAAATTATTCTATTATTGAGGATCTGGGTTAAACCCCTTGCATGACGTCGGCTCTAGAGGTACTTCATACATGTCCTTCATAGAGGAATTCCTTGTTATCTACATTAGGAGATCTATATCCCTGTGGATCTAAGGTTATCAAGTTTGATGTCATGGATTTGAAGCCTCTCTTTTCTTACCATGTGGCATTCCAAATCCACGTGGATTACTCAAAGTATACCATCAAACATATTGTTATTGATGAAGGTGTTTCAATGTGTGTGATGTACTTAACCAGTTGGAAAGCCACTGGCTCTCTGACCCTCTCTCAATCTCTGACCAAGATGACTACTTTCAACGGTTGTTATTTCCATCCTCACGGTATTCTTCCTACCTTCTAGGTCCAGTTAGGTGGGAAGATTGTGGAGGTGGATGTCGAGGTGGTTGATGCACCCCTTGACTATAACTTGTTACTAGGATGTAACTAGACTTATGCTATTACTACACTTGTATCATCCATCTTCCATACTCTATGTTTTCCTCTCGATGGGAAGATCGTGACGATCGATCAGTTATCCTTTGTGTACACTAGCCCCAATGCATCAGTTGGACCGTCGATCCCTGTGATCGAAAATTCTCAATCAACAATTGAGAATATTGGTGTCAGAATGTATTCATACCTTATGGGTACTTTTGATTTCGGGGCACCAATTCATCATATATGTGCCATGTACAGTAGGTTTGCGTCATCGATGAGGTATGTTCCTTTCTGCACTTCGTATTTTAATGATCCTTGGACCCTACCTTCCTCGACAACATCTTGTGAAGGTAACTAACATACTAGAATGGCCATTCCATTGTCAGAGGCAAAGATAGTGTATCAGGTTGTTCTTAACTCTTCTGTCGAACCGAATCATGTTTCCTTGTAGACAGATGAGGAGGATCTTGTTCTTAAGCTTGTGTGGTCCACTTCATTGTCTTACTCACATGATTGCCTCAATGATACTTTACCCTTAGATGAATTAATCATAGAGGCCATGAATGGTTCTAATAGGCCATGGGATGACATGCACCATCGCTCTTATTTCCTTCGAGAGCTTGCTAGAATCGAACAAGATGATTTTAGATCTACCTTGAGTGAGATAGTCGGTCACGTCGTAGTTCCACTTGATACGAATGGTATTTATGTCGAAGGAAATATGGCGAGTATCTCCCCTACCATCACAATTGATATCCCTTATTCCTGGTAAGGTTGGAAATGTATATATCGGTGTGGATTATTCATCGGAACAAATTTTGATCTACACCAAGCCGTTTAAAGAATTCCACGATGTATTCACTTGGCCATATGAAGAGATGCCAAGAATCAACCCTTGACTTGTCTAACATCATATTAAAACCTACTAGGATGCTAAACTTGTTTGACAATGACTTAGAGTTGTCAATCCTAGGAAGGCCCCTGCTATTAAGGCAAAGGTGGAGAAACTGCTTATTGTTGGCTTCATCTACCTAGTTCCCTTGACTGAATGGGTATCCAATCCTATTCCCGTGAATAATAGGTAAGGAACCATCTGTGTATGCATTTATTTTAGAGACCTGAATAAGGCTTTTCCTAAAGACAACTTCTTGACACCCTTCATTGATCATATTCTAGATGAGTGTGGAGGAAGCGAGGTTTTTTCTTTCATGGATGGATTTTCAGGATATAACCAAATTCATATTAAACCCAAGGATAAACATAAGACAACATGTATTTTTCCTTGGGGTACATTCGCATACCATAAAATGCCTTTCAGCCTTAAAAAATCTGGAGCAACCTTCCAACGAGCTATGACCGTCGCTTTTCATGATCTCAAGCATATAGTCGAATCTTATATTGATGATCTCACTGCTCACTCTCACAAGAGAGTATATCACTCTACCCACCTTCGGATAGTCTTTGAAAGATGTCGTTATTATCGCATCTGTTTGAACCCTCATAAGTGCATATTTTGCATTAGGTCAGGTTGGCTTCTAGGATTCTTAGTATTTGAGACTAGTATTATCGTGGATCCTTCAAAGGTTGAGGCAATACTTTGATTTCCTACCCCGCTTCCTATTCATCAGCTTCAAGGTTTAAAGGGGAAAGCTAAATTTTTACGTCGGTTTATAGTGAACTATGCCAATATTACTAAGGGTTTCATACATCTCTTGAATAAGGATACTCCTTTTATATGGGATGAGCAAGCCCAGGAATCCTTCGATGCCCTGAAGAAAGCCTTGGTATCGACGCCTCTGTTGAATCCCTCGGACTATAGTAGCTATTATTTTCTTTATATCTCCACGTCCGAAGGGATGATTGGTATGGTTTTAGTTCAGGAGGATGATTAGCTCCATGAGCACATCATTTACTATCTTAGTTTTACTATCTTAGTCGAAACTTAGTCAGCCCTAAACTCAAGTATTCTCACGTTGAGAAGCTAGCTTTGGTTGTCGTTCACGGAGTTCAATGATTATGACACTATATGTTACTTTGAAAAACTATCGTGGTTGTCGATGTCAATCCATTTTAATACATCCTTACTAGGCTTATCATAGGGGGGGTATATAATAAATGGATTGTTATCTTGCAAGAGTTTGATCTCGATTTTTCTTCCGCAAAATCCAATAAATCACTAGTTTTTGTCAAGTTAATATTGGACTTCCCTTGGTTAGATGAGGATGTTATTCATGTTGATTCATTTGCAGATGGACACATTTTCCTTGTCTCGTCATCAGACCCCTGTTATGGAGATATTGTGATTTACCTTCAAACCTTGAAGTTCCCTCAACATCTTTCGAGAGATGATCGACAACGTATATGATATCAAGATAAGAACTACCTTATCGGTGATGACACTTTATATCACTGAGGTGTAGATAATGTCTTGCATCGTTTCTTGACTCATGAAGAGGTTGAATCTATCCTTAATGATTTTCATAGTTGGGCTTATGGTGGTCATCTATCCGGGCTTGCGACAACCCAGAAGATATTGTGAGCCGGTTATTTTTTTCCATCTATTTCCAAATATTGTGTCAAAGTGTTCAAGAAGTGTCACCCATGACAGGTGTTCACTCAGAAGATGCACTTGCATCCAGACCCTCTTCATTTGGTCATTACCGTCGGTCCCTTCACCAAGTGGGGGTGGATTTTTTGGATTGCAACCCAACTTCGACTGGGGGGCATCAGCATATTATCGTGGTTGTAGACTACTTTACTAAGTGGGCCAAGGCCATGCCTATAATTAAATACGATGGTAATATTGTTGCATTTTTTGTGTTCAATCAAATTATATCTAGGTTTGGAATCCCGAGTGATATTGTCACTAATCATGGAAATCACTTTCAGAATGAAATGATGAAATAATTAGCATCGAAATTGGGGTTTAAACATGGTCACTCTTTCCCTTACTACCCCCAGGAAAATGGACAAGTAGATGCCGTGAACAAGTCTCTCAAGACTATTTTGCAGAAAATTGTCAGCTGAAGCAAATTTGACTGGCACATCATGCTTTACCCTTCACTTTGGTCATACCAAACCTCGGTTAAAACTTCCATCAGATTTTATCCTTTCCAATTAGTACACAGTGTGGAGTTGATCCTAGCTATTGAATGTGAAATCCCTTCTCTTAGATTGGCAGTTAATATCCTCCCTGACACTTCTGATCTCGAACAACGCCTCGTACACCTAGAGATCCTAGATAAGCAGCGTTGAGATGCTTCTACGACTATCAAAGAAAATAAACTATGTGTCAAGGTCCAAAATGATAAGTATGTATGTCCTCGGCAGTACGTTGAGGGTGACTTGGTCCTCTTGTATGACCAAGCCAAAGAACCACTAGGGGCAGGCAAGTTCAACCCCATGTGGCACGGTCCTTATATCGTGTGATGGGTCTTAGAAAAAGGAGCCTACGAATCAGAATATTATGAAGGGAATATGTTGGTTGAGCCTAGGAATGGGATCTACTTGAAAATATATTATGCTTGAGCCCCAAGCTTAGGCGTAACTCTTTGTATACTAATGTATTTCAGTGTAAATATCCTTTCCCCTTTCGTATTCATCTTGATTATCTAGTTTTCCCTTGGTTGGCAAATGGCAATAGAGTCTTCGGTCTACTTAGGATTCACAGACGGAGCCATTCCTCATACACGGAACTTGGCTTACGTCGCTTGGGTTGTTTACTCACCTGAGGGTCAACTAGTGTCTTCAGCTGGTGTATTCCTACGGCCATCAAGAAATAATGTGTTCAAATATAGCATCGCTATAGATATTTTATGCGATGTCGTTTCACATGGTATTCATTCTTTAGAAGTTCACCTAGATTCCTATTTAGTAGTATGTCATTTGAACGACAATTACCGTGTGCGAGACCCTACTCTACTCCGACGATTCCTGCGGGTATGACTTTTGGAACGACATTTTGATTTTATTACTTATCATCACATACCTATAAGTTCTAATTATGTATCTGATGCATATGCTAATTATGTTTTATATTGGAATTTCTCACATAACTAAAGAAAAGAAAACACATTCACCAATGTACACATTGTAATATAAGTAAAGCCGAGGACCAATATTTTTTATATTTCATCTTTCAAAAATATGGTGTTATAGTGCAAAATTAAGGCTCGCACCCTCAAAATACATATACGGTCGATCAATACAACCACCATGACATTTACGCCTGTGGCACCGAATGTGTGTCATGATAAAATAGTACGACGTTTGTGAGATGCTGAAAGAGTCACACCCAAGCATGGGGCACACCTACCACCTATCGTTGCATCACCTCCAGAAAATCCTCTACCTGAACCATCGAAATTATTTTCATCAAATGAGATAGGTTTCCATGCATGTTTTGAAGCACTCTCTCAGCATCTCCTCCCGCTGGCTCATCCCCCCAGTGCCTCTGTTGGTGTCGTGGGAATCCATCTAGCCATCGTGGACCCACATCTACATAGCATACATGTTTTAATTAGTACTTGACATCATCCAAAAATATTTTTGTTTTCTTCTACAAAAATACAAAAAAACAAAATATTAAAAAAAAAATTCATACCCATGTCCCCGTAGGTGGAACCTGGTGGTAATGGCATGTTTATATCTCCTATGAAGTCAATCCCTGCATATGGGTATTTTTCCATAGATATCATCTGTCAACACCACCAAGAGCAAAATGCATAGTTGTAGGGTGTTGGTACCCTACCACCTCCCAATCGCCTCATCACTTCGGTCCATTGTGCCATGGATGGATCACGAAGTCCATGCAGAACAATCTCAACTCTAGGGCCCAAGCCTGGAACCTGCTCGAAGAAAAAACTACATAGGATAGACACAAACATGAAGTTCCTCTTTCTACCTTGTTTGCATTCTATTAGCTATCTCTTTATGTTGGCTAGCAATGAGGTGCACCAGTTGTAAACCGTGGGTCGCAAGCACTCCACCGAGTAGAACATAAGTGGCCTTGATTCCTGGTGAAACGAGGCCGACCATGCAATCTGTTTCAACACTGGGACAATGATCTTGAGACTCATATTGTTGATCGCTCTGATCGGGAGTTGGCTCCCTACCTTCTCGGTCCTTGCAATGTAATGAGTGGTTATGTAGTCCTCTATGTTCATGCCACTCCCAGCTCCTCAGGCTTTGAGGTTCACCACCTTACTCCAACGTGACAATCATGTCAAAAAATATATGTCCTCGACTTCAATCCTCAATGATTTCCCATCGAGGTTGAAGGCCTCTGTATCTGGATCCCAGTAGTTCACCAGCATCTGGAACAGTCTCACTTGAGCCCTCATGCCTTTTAGAGCCCAAAATTTATATATCCCACATCTTCTTAATTCCATTTGGTCCCCTGGATCTCTCTCCACCGCAACATAAACCTCTTCATGCTCTCTTTATCTCCACTCTAGCACCATCCTGCAAGTTTAAAATCAAGTTTTGAGTCAACATCCTTTAAAAAATTCAACTCATGGACTTGTACGCGAGCTGTAGTTTACACAGTCGCATATAGGACTGCATCTACACAATATGTTTTGATAACAGTCATGTATAGGGATCCATATACGTGACCCGATGAATTACAGCTCGTGTACACCCAAGTTTCTAATTTACGCCTTAATATACTCAAAAATTGAAGCCTAAATGAAAATTTTAAACCAATACAAATTAAGAGAAAAGCAAGAAGACTTACTTGGTCCAAATGGTTGTCAATTCTATCACTCGTAGCTCCTGTAATCCACAGTTGAAACTCAAGGGAAATTTGGTCCAAAATGCACTATTTGGGTAAAAAATACAAATGTTATAGTAAATTGGTTATGTTTTACTGTATATAGAAAATGTTTACCCACTTTACATAGTTTTTACTAATATTTTGTCCTAGTGGAATAATAATGCAGTGGATGGAGTTGGTTTTGGTGGTTTTTTCCAGGGATTCTTGGGGTTTATAGCATTATATCGTCCGTTTGTAACTTCAGTAGGTATTTTCGTTGACTAGCATATAGGATAGGTTATCACTCCATTTTTCCCACTTGCATTTCCCTATAGCTGCAATTTGTATGCCTTAGGTACGAAACCATTTATTAGTGATACAGATCCTTCTTTCTGCAACTAGAAGTGTCATTAGTGAATGGTATAGACTTACCAAACATGGGTGCCCTAGTTAGAACCTTTGTACCACTCGGTGCCCATGCAGAGATTTTGTCCATAGGATCGGGGGTCCCTTATAGATAATATATGACTTTGCGTCTGAACCTCATTTCTTACTCATAAGCATGCTGAACTATACCTAGTGGGACTCCCAACAAGTCTAGTCTAAGCTCTTTTCCGACTCTCTCAAAAAGAAAAAATATTGTTGAGTGAACTTGTCTCTTTCACACTCGTAAATTGGATTTGAAAAGACGTCTATTTGGTGTAAGTCTAACCCTTTTCCAGACCAAGTAGACTAATTTTGAAATAGGAACACTCTAGTCATTATTGGCTAGAAGAGTTCTCCTGGGTATTGTTTTATACTTTTTCGGGCCTAGGGGACTAAATTTATGAAAAAGGACATTCTTTGGCATTAAGTTGTAATTGCATCTCATTCTCTTATTTTCATTATCGAGCCTATTGTCAGTTCTTGTTTTCTCATTATAAACCTATCACCTCGGCAGTTTGCATCATCATCCAAGCAGAGCCTTGTTTATATCCTTTGCAGCTTGATACTCTATACCCCAAGAAGAAACATTCCCCCGAGTGTCCATATCCTGAATGCACCTCCTTGCATTGACCATAGGTATGTTCCATTTTTGGAACTAGTTGCTTACTCGTGACCATCGTTTCCTCATCTATATGATAGCATTCATTTGACTATGAAAAAACAAAAAAATACGGGTGGGAAAATAATATTATCTTATGTTGGAAGTAGTTGTGTCGCCTTTGAATAGAGCACAAAATTTTGAGTCCACTTGTCATCAAAATTTTGGGTTTAGAATGACCTTAGGAAGTTGAGCTCGTTACTGAGAGTTTACTACCCCGACTGGTTACTCTTCCAATCCCTATGGAGAGTTTGATTGGTGCCTCCTGCATCACAAAGTTTCATCATTGTGTCTATGTTTCCAAATTCATCCATATGTCTCATGCTCTTGTTCAAAGTATGTCCATCAGCGTGTGTTGACCATTTCTCAAAACTCTTGAATTTGGATGTTGGTCATACCCTCAGTATGTCTCAGAGTTACATGAAGTTGTAATTCCTACCATGCACCCTAGTCCCACTTTCCTTATGGGTAGGTAACCTTGAACCCAACAGTCATCATCTCCTCATTGGTCGTTGACTGGGGGGTTTCCCTTGTGTTCAATAGAAAGAACTATATTCACACATTGGGATCCATGCAGTGTCTTGGATTCCATTATCCTTATTGGTGGTTTCCTTGCCTTTGTCGGTAGCTTTCCTCATTGGTTGTTATTCATAGGATATTTTCCGTGCACTACTTGCATCTAGTGCATGTGGAAGATGCACAGGGTCATTGGTTCATGAACATGTTCTTCGTTCGAGTTCCTCAAAATAATTAAGCTACTGCTTTATACCTCATGTTGAATGATGAGATATGCCTTAATGTTCTCCTTTCAGTGAGTCTCCTTCCATCAAATTCGTCCCATCTATTCTGGAAACGAGACCTAGAGTCCTATGAGTACCTAGAGGCTTGCACTCATCAATGGCAAGTTCTTTCCCCATCGACAATTGGGAATACATCAATGTCTCTTGATAGATGGATTCTTCAAGTGTTCAACCTCAACACCTTTATTCACACTTGTAAGAATGTAATTGGTGCCTTGATACCTACTTTCATTATAGGTAGGTTGTCTCACATTTGTTAACATTATACCTTAATGACCGGTAATCAAACAAAGTCTCATTGTGTTCGATCTCAACTCCTTTATTCACATGAAGTAGACTTGCACCTTTGGTGGATCGTGTAGAATACTTGAAGATGTCAGTTCATAATCGCATCTTTCATGAGTTGTTGCTTTCATTCATTGGACTAGTACCTATATGACTTGAGTGATCATGGGAGATCAGATTGTACTCCATTGTATATCGATATCTTCAGATTGATTTTGAGATTGTTTTTCACTAGACCTTTTTCGTGACTATGACATCCTATGGCATGTATATACTTTTGTATTGCCTATTTATGTCCATGAACAGTTGTTTGGTATATTTCCAGATGGATCTACAATGTAATTCAAATTGACAGCCATGTGCACAAAGTCATTATGTATTGTAATATTCTTAAGAGCAACTAGTTCATTGAGTTGGGTCTCCATTACTCCACTTCTGGGAATTATAATGTATTTCGGCCATCGCAAATACTCCTTTGACCTCACACATTAGGGAGCATCTGTTATAGCAAGATTTTCCTCACCCCATGCAACTTGCTCAGAAGGACTTTTCCATTTCCCTATGCAGACTTGAAGTCCCTTTTTGTAGTTCCCAGAGCTAAAAATTGTATTTTTCCACATATACGCGCCCTAACAGCTATACAACATGCATATACGTAGGTTGCACCATTACATCCTACATACATTGGGTTTTGTGCTCAAAATTAAAAAATGGTGTCGAGTTTCCATGTCACGTCACGGGATCCATGATCATTGACCTTCCATATAATGGAAACATTTTGACTCGGCCCTTCAATTCCATTTGAAGGCTATAAATGGGCCTTATCTAAGCTATGGAAAAGAGGAGAAGAATTCAACTTTGAGAGCAAAGTTAGTCTAGAGAAATTATTCACTTCATATTGAGTCAGCATCCCTTTGTCCTTTTAAGTTTGAACACATTGTTCAGCCCCCAAGATCTTCCCTATTTGATGGAGAACCTCATTGTCTCTCTTATATGAGATTGCCTTTGGTGGAGGATTGAAGTGGTGGAGGCCCGCCTTGAAGGGACTTAGTTTCTCGGTTCTGAACGTGCCTACACAGAAGTTTGTCATTCATACACTTATGTTGATTACATTTTAATATAAATACTCTTTTCTCGTCCAATTAATGTCTTGCAAATATTTGAATTGTTATTCCATGGGCATATTTGTTATGAATATTGAAGCATTATGTTATTATATGTGCTAACTTTATATATTATCACCATATGCTTGCGTATATTGGTTGGTGAGAACAAGTTGCAGGTGTATTTCTTTGAGTCAAGTGCTCAACGGTGGACTTCATCGAACGTCTAGACGAGGTAGGCTCTTTATCTTGTCTTGTTAGCATATTTATTTATATAGCATACTTGAGATTAGAGTTTACTTATGCAGTCATTTCCATCTATTGTGGTTTACCCCATGCCATAGAGTGATTTTCCTCATAGCACCTATGGATTGTTTACTCCTAGACTCATATATCAATCTAGTGTGTGGTTTCTGAATGTTATTGCTAACTACGCTACTTTTGTTGCCTCATTAGTGACTCCTTCTGCTTCCCATATTTGCTCACACATGAATAGGTTCTTTTATGGGTCTTCTGATCCATCCCCATGAAATGTTGATAATCTTATCGTTGGATCTATGCTTTCCATTGTTGAATGTGTTGCACCTGCTCTGTGCGGTACTACTATCTATGTACTGTTGTTTGAACTTGAACTCCCATTGGTGTTGCTACTGGTACTTCCACTTGTACCACTACCTGGAATTATTATGGTACTCCCACTTTTACCCTCACTTCTATTCTGATATCCTAGCTTCCTCTGACTGTCATTCACCGGTTCTCTAAACAAATATTTCTTTGCTGATGTGTTATTCGTACATGGGGTTGTAGGTTCTACACTGATTCAGATCTAGACAGGGGTATCTGCTTCCTCATTAGATCTCGTTGCTCTAGTATTTCTTTCATATGTTGCACACAATATTTCTTCAATGTGCTCCACAACACAGAGATCCTCTACCTCTTCCTCATTACTCTCCAAGCCTTCCCTCTCGGTTACTGCTCTTTTCTTCCTATTAAGCTTATATTGGTAGGGTCTGTCACTACGCGTCATTCCTGCCTTTTGCATAATTTCCTAGATCTCCTCTTGATCCATTATAATGGGATATTTCTCTTTACTACGCTCTTCTTTATCCATTTCCCCCTCCATCTCAGACCTTCCTCAATGTTTCCCCTAAGTCCCCCATGCACGCAAGGTAGTTTAGTTGTCTGATTCCATGGTTAATACCCCTTTATCATGCAATAATCTCTTGATCGAAGTGTACAATGACCCAATGTACCTTCCCCTTGGACCCTTAAGAAACTCCTTCTCTGCCACAATGTAAGGCTTCAATGTATCTATTGTGAACTCAGTGATATACCCCACTACAATGTTGTCTAGATAGAAATTTATTGCACACGTGAATTTATTATTTACCCTTTTCAACCACACAATACTTTATTCTATACACTCCACTTATCTAACTCTATTTTTCAAATGGGTATATTTCAACCGTTTTATCCAATCTTGCAATAGCATGGGAAACTCACTAAAGAAACCCTCATCTATTTCGTTTAATATGTATCTTTCCAAATATTGTCTTGGATTAAAACTAGAGCTTATATTATCTTTATCGGCAAACTCTAGTTCCTGAACTGTCAACAATCTTTCAATATCTTCTTTCATGGGGTTCCAACCTAAAAACACCTCCTTTTATAAGCCCTTGTGTTATACTGTGTGATACATCCTTCCCAATCTAATCTTTTGAGTTCCAACCGGAAACAGAACCATTGTTGGTTTTACTTTGGGTTGACCCAGGTTCTGACTACAGGATTACCAACTTCCCTTCTACCATCAACCCTTTTCGATAGCAAAAGGAAACACAGTGCACAAAGTGCACTATGAAATCTCACCCAAGATGGCTTCTATGGGTGGTCGCAGGACTCAAATGTCTGCAACCATGGGATGGGATGTGTTTCTCTCTCAGAGGCATCAGATCTACTGGTTGTTAGCCCTCAAATCATCATTAGATCTTATTCTAGACCAATGTCACAGTTATTCTAATAGGAATTCATTAACCATTATAGTCGCATGTGTTCAAAGAAAAGTATTTATCTACTGTAACAAAAGATTTCGATCTAAACATTAGATATAACATTCATTTAATTAGACCTATTCTGCACATTCCATTAGTTCATTCTTAGTGTGTAGTGTTATTTCCTTTATCATTTAACATGTTCATCCTAAACTTACTAAAGAAAATATAATAAAAAACATTGCATACATTCGCACAAAACACAAATGTAGGGTGGTTCACCCCCCCTGGGATACGTCCAGAAAGATTTGTCACTTTGGCTCTTTATTCATATTCTTGTAAGATCTAGTGTTGTGCACTGTACATTTCGTCTGCCATTACATTTGATCTCCACAGATCGCATCATTCTCTCGATAAGATACACTTCTAACAAAGTGAACAACAACAATAACAATAATGATCGTACATACCACAAAAAGGAAAACCCTCTCGTCGTCCTAATACATTCTACTTATACAAAACTGGGACAAAGCCCTTACAAAAACCCTAACCCTAAGTGGATTAGGTCTATCTACTTTCTCCTTGACTTAATATTTGTTGGTCCTTGATCCAATTGGTTCTCCAAGTCGGTGCTTGTCCACTTTCCAACTGCTCTGCAGTAGTTTGTCCACATTGTAACTGCTTTTCTTGGCATTGCTTTTCATCTTTTTCTAGTGTTGCTTTTCTTCTATTTCCAGTGTGCTCCCCTATTTTCCAACATTGCTTTTATTCCTTCGAAACTTCCTTGACTCTCCCCAAAATTGGCCTGCGCCAACAGCCAACACCAATTGTTCATTAATTTTAACAACAACAACAGTAGTCAGAACTTCCATAACCAACTTGATCGACAATGGATACAAGCAATATGAAATCCAATTTAATTTATATTTTCGCGTCTGGGTTTATGTTGACTCTAGTCAAACCTCAACCAAACGTGAATTTAATGAGATTCATCTCATCCAACCAACGGTGGACATGAAAAATATAATGTGGATTTGAATTTTGTTTTCACATTCGAGCATTGTAATTAACCTTCATGCTATCTTAAACTCGAA
>JASDQU010438679.1:17555-36451 GCA_032191745.1 Picea mariana
ATGCCCTCTTCAGTGATTTTAATTAACTTATAGCTCAAAATAGTCAAGATCATGGAAATAGTCGGAATGGAACGAAACCAAAGCCAACCTGTGCGAAATGGCTCATAATGATGGAATATGATGATAAATTCCAACTGGACCCCACAATGCCTCTCAAATACTCTTGTACTCGCTATAACATCCATCTGGCTACTCTAGTCATCATAAGTCTCCGCCCTGTGATGATGTCCCAAAGTGGGGACATTACAAACCCCTTGCATGACGTCGGCTCTAGAGGTACTTCATACATGTCCTTCATAGAGGAATGCCTTGTTATCTGTGTTAGGAGATCTATATCCCTGTGGCTCTAAGGTTATCAAGTTTGATGTCACGGATTTGAAGCCTCTCTTTCCTTACCATGTGGCATTCCAAATCCACGTAGATTACTCAAAGTATACCATCAAACATATTGTTATTGATGACGGCGTTGCAACGTGTGTGATGTACTTAACTAGTTGTAAAGCCACTGTCTCTCTGACCCTCTCTCAATCTCTGACCAAGTTGACTACTTTCAACGGTTGTTAATTCCGTCCTCATGGTATTCTTCCTACCTTCTAGGTCCAATTAGGTGGGAAGATGGTGGAGGTGGATGTCGAGGTGGTTGATGCACTCCTTGACTATAACTTGTTACTAGGATGTAACTAGACTTATGCTATTACTACAGTTGTATCGTCCATCTTCCATACTCTATGTTTTCCTCTCAATGGGAAGATCGTGACGATCGATTAGTTATCCTTTGTGTACGCTAGCCCCAATGCATCAGTTGGACCATCAATCCCCATGATCAAAAATTCTCAACTGACAATTGAGAATATTGGTGTTGGAATGTATTCATACCTTATGGGTACTTTTGATTTCGGGGCACCAATTCATCATATATGTGCCATGTACAGTAGGTTTGCGTCATCAATGAGGTTTGTTCCTTTCTTCACTTCGTATTTTAATGATCCTTGGACCCTACCTTCCTCGACAACATCTTGTGAAGGTCAATAACATACTAGAATGGAAATTCCATTGTCAGAGGCAGAGATAGTGTATCAGGTTGTTCTTAACTCTTCTGCCGAACCGGATCTAGTTTCCTTGCAGACGGATGAGGAGGATCTTATTCTTAAGCCCGTGTGGTCCACTTCATTATCTTACTCACATCACTACCCCAATGATACTTTACCCTTAGATGAATTAATCGTAGAGGCCATGAATGGTTCTGATAGGCCATGGGATGGCATGCACCATCGCTCTTATTTCCTCCGAGAGCTTGCCAGAATCGAACAAGATGATTTTAGATCTACCTTGAGTGAGATAGTCGGTCATGTCGTAGTTCCACTTGATACGAACGGTATTTATGCCGAAGGAAATATGGCGAGTATCTCCCCTACCATCACGATCAATATCCCTTATTCCTGGTAAGGTTGGAAATGTATATATCGGTGTGGATTGTTCATCGAAACAAATTTTGATCTACACCAAGCCGTTTAAAGAATTCCACGATGTATTCACTTGGCCATATGAAGAGATTCCAGGAATCAACCCTCGAATTGTCTAACATGATATTAAAACCTACTAGGATGCTAAACTTGTTCGACAATGACTTAGAGTTGTCAATACTAGGAAGGCCCCTGCTATTAAGGCAAAGGTGGAGAAACTGCTTAATGTTGGCTTCATCTACTTGGTTCCCTTGACTAAATAGGTATCCAATCCTATTCCCATGAATAATAAGTAAGGAACCATCTGTGTGTGCATTTATTTTAGAGACTTGAATAAGTCTTGTCCTAAAGACAACTTCCTGACACCCTTCATTGATCAGATTCTAGGTGAGTGTGGAGGAAGCGAGGTTTTTTCTTTCATGGATGGATTTTCAGGATACAACCAAATTGATATTAAACCCAAGGATAAACATAAGACAACATGTATTTTTCCTTGGGGTACATTCGCATGCCAGAAAATGCCTTTCAGCCTTAAAAACTCTGGAGCAACCTTCCAACGAGCTATGACCATCGCTTTTCATGATCTCAAGCATATAGTCAAATCTTATCTTGATGATATCACTGCTCACTCTCGCAAGAGAGTAGATCACTCTACCCACCTTCGGCTAGTCTTTGAAAGATGTCATTATTATCGCATCTGTTTGAACCCTCATAAGTGCATATTTTGCATTAGTTCAGGTCGGCTTATAGGATTCTTAGTCTTTGAGACTGGTATTATCATGGATCCTTCAAAGGTTGAGGCAATACTTTGATTTCCTACCCCGCACCCTATTCGTCAGCTTCAAGGTTTACAGGGGAAAGCTAAATTTTTACGTCGGTTTATAGTGAACTATGCCAATATTACTAAGGGTTTCATACATCTCTTGAATAAGGATACTCCTTTTATATGGGATGAGCGAGCCCAGGAATCCTTTGATGCTCTAAAGAAAGCCTTGGTATCGATGCCTCTGCTGAATCCCTCGGACTACAGTAGATATTCTTTTCTTTATATCTCGGCGTCTGAAGGGATGATTGGTATGGTTTTAGTTCAGGAGGATGATGAGCTCCGTGAGCACATCGTTTACTATCTTAGTCGAAACTTAGTCAGCCCTAAACTCAAGTATTCTCACGTTGAGAAGCTAGCTTTAGTTTTCATTCACGGAGTTCAACGATTATGACACTATATGTTACTTTGAAAAACTATCGTGGTTGTTGATGTCAATCCATTTTAATACATCCTTACTAGGCTTATCATAGGGGGGTATATAATAAATGGATTGTTATCTTGCAAGAGTTTGATCTCGATTTTGCTTCAGCAAAATCCAAGAAATCACTAGTTTTTGTCGAGTTAATATCGGACTTCCCTTGGTTAGATGAGGATGTTATTCACGTTGATTCATTTGCGGATGAACACATTTTCCTTGTCTCGTCATCAGACCCCTATTATGGAGATATTTTGATCTACCTTCAAACCTTGAAGTTCCCTCAACATCTTTTGAGAGATGATCGACGACGTATATGATATCAAGATAAGAACTACCTTATCAGCGGTGACACTTTATATCACCGAGGTGTAGATAATATCTTGCATCGTTGCTTGACTCACGAAGAGGTTGAATCTATCCTTAATGATTGTCATAGTTGGGCTTATGGTGGTCATCTATCCGGGCTTGCGACAACCCAGAAGATATTATGAGCCGGTTATTTTTTTCCATCTATTTCCAAATATTGTGTCAAAGCATTCAAGAAGTGTCACCCATGATAGGTGTTCACTCAGAAGATGCACTCGCATCCCAGACCCTCTTCATTCGGTCATTACCGTTGGTCCCTTCACCAAGTGGGGGTGGATTTTTTGGATTGCAACCCAACTTCGACTGGGGGGCATCAGCATATTATCGTGGTTGTAGACTACTTTACTAAGTGGGCCAAGGCCATGCCTACAATTAAATCTGATGGTAATATTGTTGCATTTTTTGTGTTCAATCAAATTATAGCTAGGTTCAGAATCCCGAGTGATATTGTCACTGATCATGGAAGTCACTTTCAGAATGAAATGATGAAATAATTAGCATCGAAATTGGGGTTTAAACATGGTCACTCTTGCCCTTACTACCCCCAAGAAAATGGACAAGTAGAGGCCGTGAACAAGTCTCTCAAGACCATTTTGCAGAAAATTGTCAGCCGGAGCAAATCTGACTGGCACATCATGCTTGACCCTTCACTTTGGGCATACCGAACCTCAGTTAAAACTTCCATCGGATTTTGTCCTTTCCAATTAGCACACGGTGTGGAGTCGATCCTAGCTATTGAATTTGAAATCCCTTCTCTTAGATTGGTAGTTAATATCCTCCCTGACACTTTTGATCTCGAACAACGCCTCATACACCTAGAGATCCTAGATACGCAGCGTTGAGATGCTTCTACGACTATCAAAGAAAATAAATTATGTGTCAAGGTCCAAAATGATAAGTATGTATGTCCTCGGTAGTACGTTGAGGGTGACTTGGTCCTCTTGTATGACCAAGCCAAAGAACCACTAGGGGCAGGCAAGTTCAACCCCATGTGGAACGGTCCTTATATCATGTGATGGGTCTTAGAAAAAGGAGCCTACAAATTAGAATATTATGAAGGGAATATGTTGGTTGAGCCCAGCAATGGGCTCTACTTGAAAATATATTACGCTTGAGCCCCAAGCTTGGGCGTAACTCTTTGTATACTAATGTATTTCAGTGTATATATCCTTTCCCCTTTTGTATTCATCTTTATTATTTAGTTTTCCCTTGGTTGGAAAATGGCAATAGAGTCTTCGATCTACTTAGGATTCATGGACGGAACCATTCGTCATACACGGAACTTGGCTTACGCCGCTTGGGTTGTTTACTCACCTGAGGGTCAACTAGTGTCTTCAGGTGGTGTATTCCTACGGCCATCAAGAAATAATGTGTTTGAATATAGCATCGCTATAGATATTTTATGCGATGTCGTTTCACATGGTATTCATTCTTTAGAAGTTCACCTAGATTCCTATTTAGTAGTATGTCATTTGAACGACAGTTACCATGTGTGAGACCCTACT
The DNA here is from genome assembly GCA_032191745.1 of Picea mariana. NCBI lineage: Eukaryota > Viridiplantae > Streptophyta > Pinopsida > Pinales > Pinaceae > Picea > Picea mariana. Next base: position 22,134 of record JASDQU010438679.1, read on the forward strand.
CTACTCCAACAATTCCTGTGGGTATGACTTTTGGAACGACAATTTGATTTTATTACTTATTATCGCATACCTATAAGTTCTAATTATGTATCTGATGCATACACTAATTATGTTTTATATTGGAATTTCTCACATAACTAATGAAAAGAAAACACATTCACCAATGTACACATTGTAATATAAGTAAATCCGAGGACCAATATTTTGTATATTTCATCTTTCAAAAATATGGTGTTATAGTACAAAGTTAAGGCTCACACCCTCAAAATACATATACGATCGATCAATACAACAACCATGACATTTACGCCTGTGGCACCGAATGTGTGTCATGATAACATAGTACGACGTTTGTGAGACTTTGAAAGAGTCACACCCAAGCACAGGGAACACCTACCACCTATCGTCGCATCACCTCCAGAAAATCCTCTACCTGAACCATCAGAATTCTTTTCATCAAACGAGATAGGTTTCCATGCATGTTTTGAAGCACTCTCTCAGCATCTCCTCCCGCTGGCTCATCCCCCTGGTGCCTCCGTTGGTGTCGTGGGAGTCCATATAGCCATCGTGGACCCACATCTACATAGCATACATGTTTTAATTAGTACTTGACATCATCCAAAAATATTTTTGTTTTATTCTACAAAAATACAAAAAAATGAAATATTAAAAAAAAAAAAATCATACCTATGTCCCTGTAGGTGGAACCTGGTGGTAATGGCATGTCTATATCTCCTATGAAGTCGATCCCTACATATGGGTATTTTTCCATAGCTATCACCTGTCGACACCACCAGGATAAAAATGCATCGTTGTAGGGTGTTGGTACCCTACCACCTCCCAATCGCCTCATCACTTCAGTCCATTGTGCCATGGTTGGATCACGAAGTCCATGCAGAACAATATCAACTCTAGGGCCCAAGCCTGGAACCTGCTTGAAGAAAAAACTACATAGGATAGACACAAACACGAAGTTCCTCTTTCTACCTTGTTTGCAGTCTGTTAGCTGGCTATTTATGTTGGCTTGCAGTGAGGTCCACCAGTCGTAAATCATGGGTCGCAAGCACTCCACCGAGTAGAACATAAGTGGCCTTGATTCATGGTGCAATGAGGCTGACCATATGATCTGTTTCAACACCAGGACAATGATCTTGAGACTCATATTGTTGATCGCTCTGATCGAGAGTTGGCTCCCTACCTTCTCGGTCCTTGCAATGTAATGAGTGGTTATGTAGTCCTATATGTTCATGCTACTCCCAGCTCCTTGGGCTTTGAGGTTCACCACCTTACTCCAACGTGACAATCATGTCAAAAATTATATGTCCTCGACTTCAATCCTCAATGGTTTCCCATCGAGGTTGAAGGCCTCTGTATCTGGATCCCAGTAGTTCACCAACATCTGGAACAGTCTCACTTGAGCCCTCATTCCTTTTAGAGCCCAAAATTTATATATCCCACATCTTCTTAATGCCATTTGGTCCCCTGGATCTCTCTCCACTGCAACATCAACCTCTTCATGCTCTCTTTATCTCCACTCTAGCACCATCCTGCAAGTTTAAAATCAAGTTTTGAGTCAACATCCTTTAAAAAATTCAACTCACGGACTTGTACGCGAGCTACAGTTTACACAGTCACATATAGGACTGCATCTACACAATATGTTTTGATAATAGTCATGTATAGGGCTCCATATACACAACCCGATGAATTACAGCTCGTGTACACCCAAGTTTCTAATTTACGCTTTAAAATACTCAAAAATTGAAGCCTAAATGAAAATTTTAAACCAACAGAAATTAAGAGAAAAGCAAGAAGACTTACTTGGTCCAAATGGTTGTCAATTCTGTCACTCGTAGCTCCTATAATCCGCAATTGAAACTCAAGGGAAATTTGGTCCAAAATGCACTATTTGGGTAAAAAATACAAATTTTATAGTAAATTGGTTATGTTTTATTGTATATAGAAAACGTTTACCCACTTTACATATTTTTTACTAATATTTTGTCCTAGTGGAATAATAATGCAGTGGATGGAGTTGGTTTTGGTGATTTTTTCCAAGGATTCTTGGGGTTTATAGCATCAAGTCATCCGTTTGTAACTTCAGTAGGTATTTTTGTTGCCCAGCATATAGGATAGGTTATCACTCCATTTTTCCCACTTGCATTTCCCTATAGCTGCAATTTGTATGCCTTAGGTACGAAACCATTTATTAGAGATACAGATCCTTATTTCTACAACTAGAAGTGTCATTAGTGAATGGTATAGACTTACCAAACATGGGTTCCCTAGTTAGAACCTTTGTACCACTCGGTGCCCATGCAGAGATTTTGTCCATAGGACCGAGAGTCCCTTACAGATAATATATGACTTTGCGTCTGAACCTCATTTCTTACTCATAAGCATGTTGACCTATACCTAGTGGGACTCCCAACAAGTCTAGTCTAAGCTCTTTTCCGACTCTCTCAAAAAGCAAAAATATTGTTGAGTGAACTTGCCTCTTTCACACTCATAAAATGGATTTGAAAAGATGTCTATTTGGTGTAAGTCTAACCCTTTTCTAGACCAAGTAGACTAATTTTGAAACAGGAACACTCTAGTCACTATTGGCTAGAAGAGTTCTCCTGGGTATTGTTTTATACTTTTTCGGGCCTAGGGGACTAAATTTACGAAAAAGGACATTCTTTGGCATTAAGTTGTAATTGCATCTCATTCTCTTATTTTCAGTATTGATCCTATTGTCAGTTCTTGTTTTCTTATTATAAACCTATCACCTCGGTAGTTTGCATCATCATCCAAGCAGAGCCTTGTTTATATCCTTTGCAGCTTGACACCCTATACCCCAAGAAGAAACATTCCCCCGAGTGTCCATATCCTGAATGCACCTCCTTGCATTGAGCATAGGTATGTTCCATTTTTGGAACTAGTTGCTTACTCATGACCCCCATTTCCTCATCTATATGATAGAATTCATTTGACTATGAAAAAACAAAAAAAGACGGGTGGGAAAATAATATTATCTTATGTTGGAAGTAGTCGTGTCACCTTTGAATAGAGCACAAAATTTTGAGTCCACTTGTCATCAAAATTTTGGGTTTAGCATGATCTTAGGAAGTTGAGCTCGTTACTAAGAGTTCACTACCCTGACTAGTTACTCTTCCAATCCCTATTGAGAGTTTGATTGGTGCCTCATGCATCAAAAAGTTTCATCATTGAGTCTATGTTTCCAGAGTCATCCATATGTCTCATGCTCTTGTTCAAAGTATGTCCATCAGCCTATGTCAGTGATTTCTCAGAACTCTTGACTTTGCATGTCGGTCATACCCTCAGTATGTCTCAGAGTTGCATGAAGTTGTAAGTCCTACCGTGCACCCTAGTCCCTTTCCTTATGGGTAGGTAACCTTGAACCCAGCAGTCATCATCTCCTCATTGGTCGTTGACTGGGGGTTTCCCTTGTGTTCAATAGCAAGAACTATATTCACACATTGGGATTCATGCAGTGTCTTGGATTCCATTATCCTTATTGGTGGTTTCCTCACCTTTGTCGGCAGATTTCCTCATTGGTTGTTATTCATAGGGTATTTTTCGTGCACTACTTGCATCTAGTGCACATGGAAGATGCACAGGGTCATTGGTTCATGAACATGTTCTTCGTTCGAGTTCCTCAAAATAATTAAGCTATTGCTTTATACCTCATGTTGAATGATGAGATATTCCTTAATTCTCTCCTTTCAGCGAGTCTCCTTCCATCAAATTCATCCCATCTATTCTGGAAACGAGACCTAGAGTCCTATGAGTACCTAGAGGCTTGCACTCATCAGTGGCAAGTTCTCTCCCCATCGACAATTGGGAATACATCAATGTCTCTTGATAGATGGATTCTTCAAGTGTTCAACCTCAACACCTTTATTCACACTTGTCAGAATGTAATTGGTGCCTTGATACCTACTTTCATTATAGGTAGGTTGTCTCACGTTTGTTAACAGTATACCTTAATGACCGGTAATCAAACGAAGTCTCATTGTGTTCGATCTCAACTCCTTTATTCACACGATGTAGACTTGCACCTTTGGTGGATCGTGTAGAATACTTGAAGATGTCAGTTCATAGTCGCATCTTTCATGAGTTGTTGCTATCATTCATTGGACCAGTACCTATATGACTTGAGTGATCATGGGAGATCAGATTGTACTCCATTGTATACAGATATCTTCAGATTGATTTTGAGACTGTTTTTCACTGGACCTTGTTCGTGACTATGACATCCTATGGCATGTATCTACTTTTGTATTGCCTATTTATGTCCATGAACAGTTGTTTGGTATATTTCCAGATGGATCTACAATGTAATTCAAATTGGCAGCCATGTGCACAAAGTCATTATGTATTGTAATATTCTTATGAAAAACTAGTTCGTCGATTTGGGTCTCCATTACTCCACTTCTGGGGATTATAATGTATTTCGGCCATCGCAGATACTCCTTTGACCTCACACATTAGGGGGCATCTGTTATAGCAATATTTTCCTCACCCCATGCAACTTGCACAGAAGGCCTTTTCCATTTCCCTATGCAGACTTGAAGTCCCTTTTTGCAGTTTCTAGACCTAAAAATTGTATTTTTCCACATATACGCACCCTAACAGCTATAAAACATGCGTATACGCAGGTTGCACCATTACATCCCACATACATTGGGTTTTGTGCTCAAAATTAAAAAATGGTGTCGAGTTTCCATGTCACGTCACGGGATCCATGATCGTTGACCTTCCATATAATGGAAACATTCTAACTCGGTCCTTCAGTTCCATTTGAAGGCTATAAATGGGCCTTATCTAAGCTATGGAAAAGAGGAGAAGAATTCAACTTTGAGAGAAAAGTTAGTCTAGAGAAATTATTCACTTCTTATTGAGTCAGCATCCCTTTGTCCTTTTAAGTTTAAACACATTGTTCAGCCCCCAAGATCTTCCCTATTTGATGGAGAACCTCATTGTCTCTCTTATATGAGATTGTCTTTGGTGGAGGATTGAAGTGGTGGAGGCCCACCTTGAAGGGACTTAGTTTCTCGGTTCTGAACGTGCCTACACAAAATTTTGTCATTCATACACTTATGTTGATTACTTTTTAATATAAATACTCGTTTCTTGTCCAATTAATGTCTTGCAAATATTTGAATTATTATTCCATGGGCATATTTGTTATGAATATTGAAGCATTATGTTATTATATGTGCTAACTTTATATAGTATCACCATATGCTTGCATATATTGGTTGGTGAGAACAAGTTGCAGGTGTATTTATTTGAGTCAAGTGCTCAACGGTGGACTTCATCGAACGTCTAGACGAGGTAGGCTCTTTATCTTGTCTTGTTAGCATATTTATTTATATAACATACTTGAGATTAGAGTTTATTTATGCAGTCATTTCCGTCTATTGTGGTTTACCCCATGCCATAGAGTGATTTTCCTCGTAACACCTATGGATTGTTTACTCCTAGACTCATATATCAATCTAGTGCGTGGTTTCTGAATGTTATTGCTAACTGCGCTACTTTTGTTGCCTCATTAGTGACTCCTTCCGCTTCCCATATTCGCTCACACATGAATAGGTTCTTTTATGGGTCTTCTGATCCATCCCCATGAAATGTTGATAATCTTATCCTTGGATATATGCTTTCCATTGTTGAATGTGTTGCACCTGCTCCGTGCGGTACTACTATCTATGTACTGTTGTTCGAACTTGAACTCCCATTGGTGTTGCTACTAGTACTTCCACTTGTACCACTACCTGGAATGTTTATGGTACTCCCACTTTTACCCTCACTTATATTCTGATATCCTAGCTTCCTCTGACTGTCAGTCATTGGTTCTCTAAACAAATATTTCTTTGTTGATGTGTTAGTCGTACATGGGGTTGTAGGTTCTACACTGATTCAAATCTGGACAGGGGTATCTGCTTCCTCATTAGATCTCGCTGCTCTAGTATTTCTTTCATATGTTGCACACAATATTTCTTCAATGTGCTCCACAACATAGAGATCCTCTACCTCTTCCTCATTACTCTCCAAGCCTTCCCTCTCGGTTACTGCTCTTTCTTCCTATTAAGCTTATATTGGTAGGGTTTGCCACTACGTGTCATTCCTGCCTTCTACATAATTTCCTAGATCTCCTCTTGATCCATTATAATGGGATATTTCTCTTTACTACACTCTTCTCTATCCATTTCCCCCTCCATCTCAGACCTTCCTCAATGTTTCCCCTAAGTCCCCCATGCATGCAAGGTAGTTTAGTTGTCTGATTCCATGGTTAATACCCCTTTATCATGCAATAATCTCTTGATCGAAGTGTACAATGACCCGATGTACCTTCCCCTTAGACCCTTAAGAAACTCCTGCTCTGCCACAATGTAAGGCTTCAATGTATCTACTATGAACTCAGTGATATACCCCACTACAATGTTGTCTAGATAGAAATCTATTGCACACGTGAATTTATTATTTACCCTTTTCAACCACGCGATACTTTATTCTGTCCACTCCACTTATCTAACTCTATTTTTCGGATGGGTATATTTCAACCATTTTATCCAATCTTGCAATAGCATGGGAAACTCACTAAAGAAACCCTCATCTATTTCGTTTAATATGTATCTTTCCAAATATTGTCTTGGATTAAAACTAGAGCTTATATTATTTTTATCGGCAAACTCTAGTTCCTGAACTGTCAACCATCTTTCAATATCTTCTTTCATGGGGTTCCAACCTAAAAACACCTCCTTTCTTAAGCCCTCGTGTTATACTGTGTGATACATCCTTCCTAATCTAATCTTTTGAGTTCCAACCAGAAACGGAACCATTGTTGGTTTTACTTTGGGTTGACCCAGGTTCTAACTATAGGATTACCAACTTCCCTTCTACCATAAACCCTTTTGGATAGCAAAAGGAAACACAGTGCACAAAGTGCACTGTGCAATCTCACCCAAGATGGCTTCTATGGGTGGTCACAGGACTCAGATGTCTGAAACCATGGGATGGGATGTGTTTCTCTCTCAGAGGCATCAGATCTACTCATTGTTAGCCCTCAAATCATCATTAGATCTTATTCTAGACCAATATCACAATTATTCTAATAGGAATTCATTAACCATTATAGTCGCATGTGTTCAAAGAAAAGTATTTATCTACTGTAACACAAGATTTTGATCTAAACATTAGATATAACATTCATTTAATTAGACCTATTATGCACATTCCATTAGTTCATTCTTACTGCGTAGTGTTATTTCCTTTATCATTTAACATGTTCATCCTAAACTTACTAAGGAAAATATAATAAAAAATATTGCATACATTCGCACAAAACACAAATGTAGGGTGGTTCACCCCCCCTGGGATACGTCCACAAAGATTTGTTACTTTGGCTCATTATTCATATTCTTGTAAGATCTAGTGTTGTGCACTGTACATTTCTTCTGCCATTACATTTGATCTCCACAGATCGCATCATTCTCTCGAGAATACACACTTCTAACAAAGCAAACAACAACAATAACAATAACGACCCTACATACCACAAAAAGGAAAACCCTCTCGTCGTCCTAATACATTCTACTTATACAAAACTGGGACAAAGCCCTTACAAAAACCCTAACCCTAAGCAGATTAGGTCTATCTACTTTCTCCTTGACTTAATCTCCATTGGTCCTTGATCCAATTGGTTCTCCAAGTCCGTGCTTGTCCACTTTCCAACTACTATGTAGTAGTTTGTCCACATTGTAACTGCTTTTCTCGGTGTTGCTTTTCATCTTTTTCTAGTGCTGCTTTTCTTCTATTTCCAGTGTGCTCCCCTATTTTCCAGCATTGCTTTTATTCCTTCGAAACTTCCTTGATTCTCCCCAAAATTGGCCTACGCCAACAGCCAACACCAATTATTCATTAATTTTAACAACAACAACAGTAGTCAAAACTTCCATAACCAACTTGATCGACAATGGATACAAGCAATATGAAATCCAATTTAATTTATATTTTCGCATCTGGGTTTATGTTGACTCTAGTCTAACCTCACCAAACGTGAATTTAACGAGATTCGTCTCATCCAACCAACGGTGGACTTGAAAAATATAATGTGGATTTGAAATTTTTTTTCGCATTCGAGCATTGTAATTAACCTTCATGCTAGCTTAAACTCGAAATATATTAGAACCGTATGATCTGATCAATAATCAATCATCGTCGTTCACTATATTTTTTGGCTAGGACTTCCTACTAATTTTCCAAACTTCCACCAATAATTAGGCCTATATGTATTTGAAGTATTCAAAATTCCATCTTTATCACTATTATTGTAATACCCAGCAATTTCAGGTATGACTTTAAGGCTAGCCAACATATACTTGTCATAGTACGGTTGTACCCATTCCTATTTGAATTTTCACACTTACAATTTTGACATCTATATTTTTTCATTTATGGTCTCACTTGTTCCCCTACAATTACTACAAACATGTTCCATTTGTTGGATCATTGAAGGTAAAAGATGTCTAATAGAGGCTTTCATACCAGACCCTTGACACCCACTGCATTTCATTTGGCATCAAAATTTGATCTTTTCCCTTTGAATTTAGAGCACAGTAACTTCTTTTTTAGGAGCCATTGTAAACGTCTTCCAATGATACCTTCATGGAGAGAACAACAACCTCACCTCTTTGTTTGTTCAATTGCTTCTTCTTTGAATGGATGTTAGTAACACATTCCACCATAGACTTTTGTTGGGACATTAGTATGAATGCATCAATCTCACACATGAGTTTTAACAGAGTTATAGACCTATGGAGAAGACAACAACCGCTCAATAAGACTTTGATAATGCATGGTGATAATGATGACCATATTGACCCTTTTTGACAACAATGACACCACCATAACACATTTTCCAACATTTTGTCTCAATTACAATACCATATTAGTCATTGATAATGATGACCATATTGACCCTCTTTTGACATTAATGACAACACCATATATCCAACATTCTCCCCCTTTGGAATTTATGGCAACAAAGTAAAAACCTTGTATTTTCAATCTTAATTGGTTTTTACTATTTATTCTCCCACTTTGAAAACAATGGCAGAAGGGATATTTCTTTGTTTCTCGTGAGTTTATGCTCCCCGTGTCCATGTACCCCTTTTCTTATGAAGCTTGTGAAATTCAATTAGATATGGAGATTACCCCCAATATTTTTCTAAGGTTTTCAAAAGTACTTCTGGGAAGAGGTTTTGTGAATATATTTGTTATCTGCTCCTTTGAACCAACATACTCCAATCTAACATTTTTCTCACTAACTTTCTCTCTCAAGAAATGATAGTTTATGGGTATATGTTTGGTCTTTGCATGCATGAAGGGATTCTTGGAGATGATAATGGCACTTGTATTGTCACAATAGATAGGTATCAGCTGATTACATTCAATTTTAATATCCTACAATGTTTGTATCATCCATAATATTTGAGGGAAACATTCATCAGCTACAATATATTGAGCCTCTATTGTAGATAGTGAAATTGATGATTGTTTTCTACTCGACCATGAGACTAGACATTCCCCTAAGAAAAATGCATTTCCACTAGTGATATTTTTGTCATCCAAACTACCAGACCAATCAGCATCTGTGTAGGCAATTGGTTCAAATACTTTATTCTTTGGATACCTTAAGGCAAACTCTTATGTGCACTTAATATATCTAAATATTCTCTTGAAAACCATCACATGTGATTACTTGGGGTATGATTGAAATATTGCCACCATTCCTACTGCTTGCATGATATCAGGTCTGGATGCAGTCAAATATAGTAAGCTCCCAACCATAGATCTGTAGAGAGTTGAATCTACAGAAGGTGACTTGTCTACCTTTTTTATTTTGCAACTGGTTGTCATTGGAGTGCTAACAGGTGCACTTTCATCCATTCCAAACTTTTTAAGTATATCTTTCAGGTATTTGGACTGAGCAATAAACCTTCCTTTTGGTGACTGAGTGATTTGAAGTCCAAGGAAGAATTAGCTCTCCAATCATATACATTTAAAACTCTTTTGACATTTCTTGAGAAAATTTATAACTTTATTCATCATTGTTGCCACCAAATATGATGTCATCAACATAGACCATTGTGACTAACAAATTATCTTTTTCAATTCTAAAATAGATATTGTTGTTAGGCATGCATCTTTTGAATCCTTGATGCAGTAGGTACTTATCTAGTCTTTCATACCATGCTCTAGGTTCTTGTTTAAGGCCATAGAGTGCCTTCTTCAATCTATACACTTGTTCTTATTTTCCTAGTTGTTCAAATCATTCTGGTTGCTTTGTGTAGACTTCTTCTTTTAGGTCTCCATTCAAAAATGAAAACTTTACATCCATCTGATAAACTTTAAAATTCTTAAAGCATGAGTATGTTAGAAATAATTTGATGGCTTCCATTCTTGCAACTAGAGTGAAGGTTTCTTCAAAGTCAAACCCTTCTGCTTGAGCATATCCATTGCACACTAATCTTGTTTTATTCCTTATAACTTGACCATCTTCATTAAATTAATTTTTTTAAATCCACTTGGTCCCTACCACATTTTTTTTCTTTGGTCTTGGGACAAGTTCCCAGGTCTGATTTTTCTCTATTAGATCAAGCTCTTCATTCATGGTTTTCATCCAGTCTTCTTCTTTAATGGCATCTGCAAATGTTTTAGGTTCTATTAGGGAGAGAAATGTTTGTTCTAATCCATATGTTAGTTTTCTTCTTGTTTCTACTCCAACACTTTTGTTACCAAGGATTTGACTTTCAAGATGATTCCTTTGTATTCTTATTGATTGTGATTTTGTATCTTGTCTTAGTGATTATTCCTCTTCCTTTTCTTCTTCACTTTGTGATTCTTTCTCTTGATTTTATTCTTCACTTTGTGATTCTTCCTCTTCCTTTTCTTCTTCACTTTGTGATTCTTCCTCTTGATTTTATTCTTCATTTTGTGATTCTTCCTCTTTATTTTCTTCATTTCATCATTTTTTATCCTTCCATAAAATTGTGGATTATCTTGAGATTTGATTCCTCTTGATTTTAGATCATCCACTTTTACATTTACACTTTCCACAATTTTGTGCAGCTTCATATTATAGCATCTATAGGCCTTTTGTTGGATGAGTAACCAATAAATATGCATGTTAGCATGTTTTACAAGAAAGCGTGTGCTTTTCATTGATGGAAAGAACAGCAGCGTCAATGTTTTATAGGAAAAGCATAAGCTCAAGAGGAGAAGTGAACAGTAAGAAAAAACAAGAAAGCTCAAAAGCGATAGCAATTTCCAGAATTGTAGACGAGGTCCAAGAGACGGACTCGCAAGAGAACCAAAGGTCGATACCCATGAACACTTAGAAAATATTCTAAGTCGGAGAGATCAGAAGCTCGGGAGGAAGAGAGACAGTGGTCAAAGTGTCACCAATCCAAAATACTAACAACCATTAGATCCAGTGGATTTGCGAGGAGGTTACCGTTTGAGGAATCTCACTTCGGAAGAATTAGCAACTTGAAAGTTGAATTACCCGAAGCCCGAAATCTGAAATGAATGTGGACCATCGGATCTGGAGAAAATGGGATGACTGTCAAATTGAATTAGTGGAAGGACAGGATAAGCAAGGGCTGAGATCTGAGATCACGATCACCCGAATATCCGTCGACCATCGGATCGAATTAATTGAAGGGTAAGTTAAATGGGGCTAAAGAGTTGAGAATTTGATTATCTGAATACCCATCAGCCGTCAGATCAAACGCAAATTTATGTCAGTCATTAGATCATTCTAAGTGGAAGGAAAGGATAAGATAGAAGAGCTAAATCATAGACATATCAGGTCGTTGATCTAAGATCTTGATCCAACAAACGCCATTCATTTTGGGTATAAATATGTGAGGAGGTTACTCTCCGGAAAAAACCTCACTTCAAGACGTCAATTTGAGATTTGAAATCTCCAAAGTCCAAAGACCCGGAGAGCCGAAATACGTTCTCAAGCGTTAGATCATCTGAAGAAGATCACAGTTGTCAAATCATTCTGAAGTGGAAGGACAAGATAAGTTGGGTAAAGGGCACGCTAATCTCAGCGGTCAAGAATCAGGGACTCAGATCTACGGTCGACAGGGCATATCAGACCCCCCCCCCCAAAGATTTTTCCCTTTAACCGTGGGGGGGGTCCTAGTTGGTGGTATTTTCCTTATGGGACCCTCATACGTGTCACCTTTATATTAAATCAGGCCCCCCCTCTCATTACCACTTACCGCCTGACCCCCTCCGAGTAAACTACCAAACCACTCATACATACCACCTCTACGCTCTGATGTCACACTCCACTACTCGCTACATGTCACACTCCACTACCACACTCTACCTCCAAATTCCCCTACACTGCCTACACGTCTCACCCACATCAGCAGACCACCTCAACAAGGACATGTGGCAGACCACGTCAAGAAGAACATGAGTCATCCGATCTGAAATATCACTTAAGGTGTATTCTCAACCGTTGATCAAAGTACAGTGGAAGGATAGTGTAAGTTTGAGAAGTTGAAATTCTGAAGTTTCGAAGGGTGAAGTTCTGACAGTCATCCAACTCAATTTTTGATTAAGTCCTAGCCGTCGGATTGAACAATGAAAGGATGAGTGTAAGGATCAAATCTGACCATTGATTTGTTTCCATGAAATAAATCATCTTCTCTGATCTGTCTATTTCAAGATCACCGTCAAGATCATAAGATCGACGGTCCCATCACATTGTGGGGCCAGAACATGCTCGGGTCTTAATTTTTCATGAGCGGGCTGCAATCGAAACCACAGTTTTGGAGAAAGGATGTGTGGAGGCTTGCAGTGAATTGCGGGGTGAAAAGCAAGTTTCCCTCAAACTGCCTATGGACGCACCCGCAATCACATGGTCATGTGAAGTTCATAGCCCAAGGTCATATTGTGAAAAAGAGCTAGTGCTCACTAGAACGAGATCAGGGAGCTCCTTTTGAATAGGTGATTGGGTCATCGTCAATGGTCACATGAAGGAAGGGGCTTAGAATCCAAAGAAGCCAAAGTTGATTGGTTTTAACTGATAGAGAAGATGAAGAGTTTCAACTGCCAGAGAAGCCAAGGAATCTCAGGATAATGCCCACTGATGATAAACACACTAAGCATAACCACCAGAGAATTCAAAGATCTTCAGGGTGATTGCCACAAGAAATGAAGAGTCTTGAGGTAACTACCAGTAGGATGAAAACTCATCATAGAGACAATTGACAAATGGAAAAGTGTCGAAGACTGTAACTGTCAGAGAAGCCAAAGAATCTCAGGATAACGGCCATTGATGAAGAACAGACTCAGCATGATTGCCAAAGAGAATGAAGAGTGAGGTGTATGATCTAGAAAAGGAATTGGCATGATAAATATATGCAGAATAGAGAAGAGATGGTTGCTTATGTTGAGATTTATTCATGCGGGTGGAACCATGCTGTGAGGAGGAGATGAAACGCACAGAAGAGGCATGGCACATAGAATGGGAATAATACATAGAGCATAAAGCACAGAAGAAAGATATAGAACAGAGATGCATATATGAGAGAGAGAGAGAGAAAGTCGAGTTGCGCATGCAGAGACAGAGTAGAAGATTAGATAGCTCAAGAAAATGTGAGAATGAAGACATCGATGCAGGCAGAGCATAGCAGTGTAGCAGAACAGTGATGAGGTTGGTAAGCCATTGATCAATAATGTATCACTCTGATAAATTTATGAAAAGAAAATATTTATATTTCAAGGTGGTAGGGTGGTGCTAGGGAGGACTGTTGTCCTCAGAGTTTCAAGTGGTTGCTTGAACACAGGGAGTTGTAGCTTCCATTTGGTTGCATCTAGAAAAACCAGGGTGGTAGGGTGTTGCAAGGGAGAACTAGTGTTCTCTTTTATAGAGGTTGGTGCATGTGTAACTAGAAGTTGGTGCTTCCATCCAGTTGGTGTTGGAACACTCAGGGAGTTGGTGCTTCCTTCTAGTGGGTGCTAGAGAAACCAAAGAGTTGGTTCTCTCAGCAAGTTGTTGCTTGTAAAATAGAGGTGGTAGCCTCAAAAAGAGTTGGTGCTCATAAGAATGATAATGTACAGAAAATAAAGATTACTTATCATATCAAGAAGAAGAGGTTTTTCCCTTTATGGGTTTCCTCAGGAAATATCTGTCTTTGTAGATTTCATGTGCGTGATTCATGTTGAATGTTCTATTGCTTACTTCCCTGCATTATTGTGATCATTATTGAGTGTTTGTAAAG
>JASDQU010438680.1:8189-18379 GCA_032191745.1 Picea mariana
CAAGGTGGACTGCGTGAGGTTATGGGTCCATGTTTGGGGAATTATATTTGAATTATTCCCCTTCATTCTGGTCATGTACTTATGTGGGGAAAGCATGTTATAGACTTTTCGGTCGTCGAGGTTGAAGTCTCTGAACTTCAATGCTGCAATATTGTCTTGGTCTGCTCGAACTACACAAATCCCCTTTGGGAGGTTTTCAGTGACCAAGGTGTACTCAAAATCTCTGGGCACGCTATCTCGATTTATTGCACTACTCAGAGGTGGTATGTAGGTGGGTATTATAGTTGGAATCAATTTTGCATTTGCTAGATCATCCCTGTGCTTGGTTCACTTTTCATTTGATGGTTGGGATGGTCCATCTCCATGAGCAGTCAGCAGAGAGGCTTGCAGTCCTCTCGGTGATGATGCTTGTACCCCTATAGACATTGACATGACTCATTCAGTCATGAGGTTGACCAGAACTTCTTCAACAACTCTCTCTGTTGCACTGAACTCGTCTAACATACACACTCGGGGTTGGAAATCTTCAGGTTTGAGGAGTAACATAGACACTACAATAGGGTAGAAGGAAATACAGCGCAATGATCACTATATAAAATCAACAAGTCTGCGGTCTCAAATTCACGATTAGAAAAAATGTTCTCGGTGCATGGCACAATAGGATAAATAGGTAACTTGGCAACGGTTCACTTGCAATGGGTATGAAGCCTTCCTAAACTTTGTTATGTCCGTTATGGCGCAATCCCTACGGTGTGATGGCGAGTTGTATGGTTATAAATTCCTTTCTACCTGTTTGGAGTGTTTTTCTAATGGTTATAATGTCCCAATGGCTATATTGCTTCTCCATGGCGAAGTGCCATGCGTCGTTGTGCTGATATCTCGACGACACTCCAATTTTGCAAATTTTCCTTCTGCGAGGTTCCTTCTAAATTTGTCTGCAGCTTTTCAATATTATCTCTCTTCTTACTTAGTTTTCTAGCCTTCTTTCCAGTGAGATTCATCTCAGTATTCCTTTTCCCATTCTGATTCTTATCTTCTTTTGACATAGTGACTTTGCATTGTTGACATCTTTCCTAGGATTCAAGGGTAATACTTCTTTTTTATCTAGGATAGGTATTTCAATATTCTGTGGGTCCTCTAGTGTTCTTTCAACTTTGATATCTACGTCATTGTTGTTAAATACCTGTGATCTGTTCTCATGTTCTTCAGTCAAGTGTGCGACCCTTTTAGTTATAAAATCTTTTAACTCTTGCTTCTTTTGTTGTAAGACTTCTTCTTCTTCCTTCCTTCTGGCTTGATCTCTTTCAATCCAAGGTCTTCCTAATAGCATGGTAAATGGAGCGTTGTCCTCAATAAATTTAATGATCTCAAAATATTCTTATGTCAAAGTTCCATTGACATTCATAGGTATCTGACCGAGCTTCCCACATAGGGTTATCAGTTTTCCTCTGAATAATCCTATTCCTCCCAGTGAAGGAACCATAGCAGGCTTTCCTAAAAGTCCCCATGTTCTTTCTGTTATAACATTCACCTGTGTTTCCTCATCCAGAACACATTCAACGTCGAAGTCTCCTAATCTTGATTCAATGCATTCGTTTTCTTTGAAGATTTCTGATAATCTGACATGTCAGTAGTCATTCAGGGTTTCTCTCTTTTGTAGCAATATTTTCTCTGATTCTTTCTGGGATGCTTCCATAATATTAGTTTCAGGATCTGCCTTAGGGTTTTCTTGCTTCAGATTCATTCTTTCAACTTTAGCAATCATTCTAGGGAAATCCAATACTTCATGGTCCATAGCTTTACAACATAGACAACTAGGTCTTGTCCCAGGCATTCCTTAGCAAGATGTCCTAGTTTTATGCAAGTAACAGTGGGTTAATCCTCTCTTTCTTTTAACTGATCCCCATCCCTTTTTGTACTTCACGCTAGGATCGTAGTAGCTAACTTGCAAAAAAATATTTCTAGGATCCTGCATCCATTTGTTAGTCCAAATATTCTTTCTATGCATAGGTATAACATATATTTCACTATTCTTATTAGATCTACTAATGTCAAACCTTCTTTCATCCACCAGTGCCCTATTTTTCAAGCTACGACAAAATCTATCAAACATACCTAGATCCATACTTTTGAAACAAAAATTTCTACTTATCTTACTTCTACAAAGCACAAAATCTTCAGATCTAGAACTTTTCACTATTCTTACCTTTATCAGAGCACAAAGCTTGCAGATCTTACCTCTTTTCTTCGGATCTAGCCTCTTTTCTTGGCACAGAGATTCACAATTCAAGAAGAATGTTGCGCACTAGGGAAACATATCCATGCACTGAGCTTTCTCAATTTCAGGTCGAATATTTGCACAAAGCTTCT
Source organism: Picea mariana (assembly GCA_032191745.1). Lineage (NCBI taxonomy): Eukaryota > Viridiplantae > Streptophyta > Pinopsida > Pinales > Pinaceae > Picea > Picea mariana. The sequence continues at coordinate 10,560 of JASDQU010438680.1, forward strand.
TCTTCCTCAGTTCCCAACAATCACAATTTCAGGTCCTGGCAATGGAACCATTTGTTGGCACAGGGGCAAACCCAGGGTTCAATGCTACAACAATGCACCAACAAATCCCTAACTACCAATGCTTTTGGCAACACCTGCGAAGCATATGAAGTCTCACTTGAGGTAGAGGCAGGGGTGGTTGTAGGACTCAGGTGTATACAACCTTAGCTGGGACACAGATCTGTGATTGTAATACTAAACAGAGCACTTAGCAGTAAACCTTCATCAATATATAACCAATATATACTCCGCAGATAAAACAGAGCATCGCAGCATTCACCCAGATCTAATGTATCTAAGAAATTAGCATAAGGAATTAGATTAGATCTAGCAGATTCAAGCACTAAGCAAGTTCACAGAGGTCAGATCTAGCATCCAGATTCATCATAAGCACAAAGTATAATCAGATCTATCTATCTATATCAAATCACTTTGGAAAGTAAAGACATAAACATATCAAGACATTGCACAAAGTAGGACAACACAACATTTACGTGGTTCACCCCCACCCTGGGGCTATGTCCACAAAATCTTCTTCTTTATTGTCTTCAGTCAATCAGTTATATGCACAGACCCTCAAAACCTTACTCCGCATAGGACAAGAGATATGCGCAGATCACTATATCCTCCTTCCCCGATTAGATCTAAGTACAAAACCTTCCACAACCTCTTACAATGACTTTCCCTTAGCTCTGCAAGTCTCACACAGTATGCACGGAGCACTTACAAGCCACACTTGCACTTAGCACAACATAACAAAGATGCATCTTTTCTTCTTTCCTTACATCACCTAGACATCTATTTTTATATTACAAAATAGGCCTAAGCATGGGTAACCCCATGGGCCGACATTCCCATACCCATTACATATTCCCAAATCCCAAAAAGGACCCAAAAAGGGGCCGAGATCCCGTGATCTCTACTTTGTCTTGTGCTCCACCTTCGACAGGTTGTCGAAGTCCAAAATGGTCAAACTTGACCAAGGATGTCTCAAAACTTGGTCGAGGGCCAACAATTACTAAACTGATTCTCACTTTTACAGTGCATCCCATGCTTCGAAGCTCTCAAGAAAGCACCAATGCTCACCTTTCTTCCTAAGACGCTTTGTTTCTAGTGCACTACACTGACTTGGATAGCTCCATTGGTGGATTCCACACATTTCTAAATTTTGGAAATTACCATGAATTTTCATTTCCTCTCAACGGTCCAACCATGCATCCTTGGGACAAAAGAGACAAGGTAAATTATTTATTACCTTCCTATTTGAATTTTCATCCAATCAGAAATAGAATTTAGCTTAAAATTTGACATTTTTTTCAAATTCGTGAGAAGTTCCTAAATGCTTCGGCTTGCCCTAAAGCGATGCATACTGTGTAAAATTCACTATGAGAATTGTCGTCGGTGTGTCTTATATATTTACACACTGGTGTCATTCAAAAGAGAAAACCATGCCTCGAAACCAATCCACAATGGGCTTCTACCCACATTGGTACATTTCACTTCATTTACCACCCTGCTAAATCAACAAATATATAAAATTTATCGTAGTGGTGCACCCAGTTTAACCAACCGCACTGGGGAATACACGAAACATAAAGCATTAGTGCATCAATATTCAAATGCACCACCATACTTTATAATACAAATATGCACACCGAGTAAATCACACTAGTTTTGTTGAACATTACGCCTTGGTGCGCCTCAGGGATGATTTTAAGGATGGAAATTTATTTTAAAATATAGAAACCTTGGCGAATCTTACTTATTCATCATATGCCAACTATAAATGTTTGGCGATATTTTTGTAAAAATATTCAAATTTCTAAGGATTTTATATAGTTTTTATAAAATTTTGGCAATTTTTAAGGTAAAATAATTTTATCCTATAGAATTTGGGCGAATCGTTTTTAAAATAGCCCCTAAAATCATCTATGGTGCGTCTCATTATCACTAGGTCCACCACAGTAGGGTAAACAAAAAAAAATATAGTTGTAGGGGCTAGTCGGCTCCACCAACTAGACCTGCTAGTTGTCTAGTCAAGTTGACTACAGTAGTTGGTTAGGAAGTCACTCGAACAAACAGTTAGCATCAATCAACCATTTAAGGAATGTAATCGACTAGTAACTGTATGTCATATATATATATATATATATATATATACAATGGAAAGAGAAGAGAGGTTGTTCTGGACGGATATATAATAAAATGTGTTGATGGTTCTCTCCCATTTGTGTATTTTCTTCTATGTGTTTGTGTGCTCATGTATATAATGTTGTAGTGTATAATTCTTTGTGTAAGGAGCTACTAGAAACCTTCTCGTACTTTCCCTTAGACTACAATATTGGTTCCATTTCTAATAGTTTTGAACTCGGGCATGCACAACAAAAATTCACATAGATAATAACTTTGGAAGACATGTGCAAATGGTGGGAGCATAAGATTATCAACTACATCAAAAATTATGCAAGGATAAATCGACTGATGCTCGCTGAAGAACATGCTCAATTCTTCTCAGAAACTCATGAATTGTTTTTGGAAGCCATTCTAGAAGCATTATTTGCATACCTCAATCAGCCTAATGCATAGACCCACTTCCGATGAGAATTTGATGCACAAGATCATAAATAGAGGAAGAACAAACTTAAACGAGTGTGTCGAGAGGATGGTTAAAGAATATATTGAAGACCAAGAATTTCAATACATAGATTCAGTTCAGACCATCAAGAAACAATTCTACACTGAATTGAAAAATGGGTTCCTTTGCACTATCCCCTCCTTGTTGCACAAATTCCTCTTAGACAAAGGATTCAGTGACCTTTTCGAGTACCGACTACCCTTAAAATATCCCCCTCTAAACTCCAACAGGAAAAAGAGACAATAAGAGTGGGAAGAGTTCTTGGAAGCTAACTGTAAAGATACGAGACAAGGTTGGGAGAACTTTATAAAGAAATGAGCATACAAAAAAAGGCAATGGACACCTTTGGCCGTGAATAAGTCAGGTCAACATTGAAGAGTTGGATGATCCCTGTGATGAGATAAGTTGAAGTCGAAGTGAAAGAAAAAAATGGAATCGAAGTCAAACCACACCCAAGTTGAAAATGTCATAGGGCAAGAGAAAGATAACTAATCCAAATGAGAAATATGCATGTCGAGAACAGATTCATAAACCACTAGTGGATATTAAAAAAATAGAGAATCATAAAAGGAAAAATAAACAAGAAGAGTTTTGAAATGAGAGGGATCTCTGAAAATCTCATAGAAATCCTACCCAGGTGTGGCAGATCACTGGAAYAACCCTTCAGAGCACTTTGATGGCTCCTRGRAGGAGTGGAAGCTTCCAATTGAGTATGGAATTYGATGTCACCCAACAAACCAATGACCAAGTCAACGTGGAGATCGATGATTTGAGACCCACAATTCAACTCTCTCCTGCCAAAAGTCATAGCCCGTGCATTATAGATTTCCTCCGCCAAAGGCTTCACATAGATACAGAGTCACAATGACTATGGAAGCAAATTGATGACATTGTTCAAGTAAGAGATACAATACTAATTGAAGCACAAGAAAATGGTGAAAATTGACTAGAAGATATACTTCTTCAGTAAGAGATCTCACGGATGTCGTCCCCCTGTCGAATATACTTTTAGAGGATACCAATTCAACAAACAGTGAAAAAGAAATGGCACAACCTTGTAGAGGATGATTTTTCAAATATTTATATAAATATTTTCAAACAGATGATCAAATCCCAAGCAAAGAACGTGCAATAGAAATTGAAGTAGTTGAGTTGGAAACCCAAAACCCTACTCAAGAAAGAAATTTGACGTCTTATACAACCTCAACACAAATTCTCACAATAATTATATTTTAGAAGAAGTATCAGAAAGAAACATGGGTCTAAATCATATCCTGATTTATGAAGGTGACGAGGACCCTAAGAAGCATTGGTTCATCTGCAATAAATTGTGGGATGCAGTTGACATAGATGACGAGGCCAAACAAATGGCATACTTCGAAGCCACCCTTAGATCTCAGGAACTTACATGGTTTATGAATCATATGGATATTCAATAATGCTCAAAGGATGATATAAATCAAATCTTCCTCAAGTTCTTCATAACATAAGATAGCAGTCACTTGGCGGCACAAAAATTCAAATAAATCAAGCAAAATCMAAGAGAAACAGTCTAAGAATATGGCAAGAAGTTTAAAGACTTATTAAGTTAAATCCCTTATGAAATCAATGGAAAGATGTTGGTTCAATGGTATGTAGTAGGATTACTAGAAAAGATCATAATTCCCCTTCGATTGTATGATCTTCAGTCATGCGAAGACATACTAAAAAAATCACAATGAAATGAAATGGATGATGAAGTCACCCTGTCTTCAACAATTGTTGAAAAAAGACTGGAAAACAATCTCACAGAGATATAGAAATCAATTAAAAACATGTCGATTGCATGCATTGAACTTTGGTTTACCGTTTTCTCAAGTGAGGGTCACACAAAATATTACTGCAAGTTCAATGATGCACTAGACCCAACAAACATATGCATCTAGATCAAAACATACTATGATATTTGTGAAGCCTCAACAAATCACACAACAAGAGACTTCCAACACAATCTAAGGAATGCACACCCCAAGTGGTGTCGTATATGTGAAAAAAATAATCATTCCACTAATGAATGTCATCTCAATGGAAAGAATAGACAAAATATTCACTCAGTATATCATACACAGGTGGTCAATCAACATGTCTACCAAGAAAATGAAAATGGATACTGAGGACGAGGTCGAGGTGGTTACCAAGGTTGAGGTAGAGGATGAGAAAATTTTAGTAGAGGACGTGGAAGAGGACGTTATTATTTCTTTAATTTTTTCAAATATGATCATATAATCCCAGATTATCCCATCAAAGACAAAACTGATCTCAAGTTCTTCAATATTTGTGGAGTAGGAGATCACTCCCTCGAGGAATATCTGATTGTTCTAGAAAATGCTATGAACAAAACAAATGTAAATATTTTGCACACAGTGCCAAAACAAAATATTCTAAACTGAAAGAACCTTCATGTGGTAACATGTTCATGATCTAGTAAAAATATTTATCCATAAATAGCAAGTCGACAAAGGAGAGACCAAAAAATATACCTTGATCCAAGTGAACAGGACAAACTTATGCGGTAAGCGAAGAAAATTTTCAAACAAATTGACCAAGATAAAAGAAACAAGGGAGAAAATACAAACACTTATTATACAACGTTATTTGAATTTCTACATCTGCTAAAAGAAAAACAGTCGATCGACTGCTTGATCGACCTATTGATTATTCTACGAGAATATAATGAATACCAAAGATATGTTAAAAGTCTATGCCAACTATATCAAGAAAAAAATGTACCAATGACTTAAACCCACAAGTCGGCCTTGAAATCAACATACACATGATCAAGGAAGTGGTAGTCGATTTTGGATCTCAAGTAAACAATTTCCCAAGGGAAACATGGATTCGACTCAAAAAACCACCACTACAACCAACCATGAATTTCGTAAACCTAGAAGACAAAAGGTTCATTCAACCAATTGGTACCATTAAAAGTGTAATTACATCCATAATGGAATTACCAATGTGAGTCGACTTTGAATTAATCAACTTGGTCGAAGAAACATGCTAGCCAGAATCTCCCTCGAAAGAGATAGAATCAAACTGAAAGGGAGTGTAAGAAAAAGTATAATCCCATTGGATCCAAAGGAAGGAAAACCTTGGGTCGAAACATGGGATGCATCTCATGAAGTCCAATTATTATATCAAATAAATAATGAACAAAGAGACAATGTCGAGCCAAACTGTGAAGGAGAAATCCTAGTCGAATCTCCCTTATCAATAGGAAAAAATTTAGATACAAAATTGTACAAATGGAAAATGGATAATTATGAGGCTGAAGAAAATTAATGTTGGTCGATATAATCCATATCAGTAACAAAATCCAAATCATGCTTATGAGTACAAGTTGTACCAATTGTGGTAGAAATAAAGTTAAAGAAAATGCTGACACTCATTCTGACTCATATAAACACAAGAGATCCATTGCGGTTCAATTAAAGGAACTCTACATCAGCGCATGTCGACAAAGTGTCCAAATTGGTTAGATATCAAGGAAGAATTCAAAGTCTAGTCGAGTCATTCATGAGTCAAGACACTCGATGGTGGAAACACATGCACCTTGACTACAAACATAGAACATTGCCACATTATATTGTGTTGAAATAATCAGGAGAAAACAATTATCAACAAGTCTCAACATCCTAACTTTCAAACCTAGGTTCAACCTAGTGGTTTGCTTCCAACAATGTGATAAGGAATGGAAAAAAGAAAGATACTGGGATGAATGAGTATGGCCACACATGTTTACGAACACCTTATATGAAATAGATTGTAACTCATTATTATTAAATCAAGGCTAAGAGAAGGAGGAAGACACTTGTGTTGAGGGAGTCGACACATTCGGGAGACTCTTGGTGATATGCCAAGAGCAAGGGACCTTGGTGAGAGACCAAGGTTAGGATATTTGGTGAGATTCCAAGATCAAGAGAATATTGGTGAGATTCCAAGAGAAAGGGACCTTTGGTGAGATGTCAAGGTTGAGGATATTTGGTGATATTCCAAGATCATGATGTTTGGTGAGATTCCAATATCGAAGAAAGAAAAGAAGGAATTTTTCTATTAGGAGTGTAGAAACAAAGAAATAATTTTGATTACACATGAGTGAGGAGATCTCATAGGTTGGATGAATATATTTCTTCCAAGTGTTGATGATGAGAGGGTTTGATCACAAATGGCCATGATTAAAGATCTTGATAGGTGGAGAAGGACTTTCATCTAGAGGTCATATATTTCAAGAAGGATAGAGAGAAAAAGTAGCCACAGGTGGGTTTTATAGGACAAAAGCCACATGGAAGAGCATATTTGTATGGGTGTAATGTCCCCCATCCCAACTGAGGGACATTACGGTGCACAATACTCTTAAAAACGAAATTTCTGCTAATTCAATTAATTAATTTACAGTTAGTTGATTTATTGTAGCTTAAAACTACGAATTAAACCAGATTTAGCTACTATCTACAACCATAAAATACATTCATATACCACATGCTAATAATCAACATGAAATATATCTAAACAACTCATTAAAGAAGCACATAAATCACTTCCAAATACACATAGTTCATGCACAATAATTAAAGACACAATTTAACACAACAACAAGACAAAACACTTATTGTTTCACAATAGTTGTGCAACCAGCTACTTGGGAAAGAAGTTCCACCCAACAATAGATTGACTATTCCAAATATCAATATCCTGACATCCCCGAGTTGAATTTAGAAATACACAAAAGAGGGTGGTCTCTCACAGCCAACTCACAACTCATAAAACTCTCAACCCAACTGATATTCCCCTACATCTATCCTGATTTACAATCAAATCTTTTCCTCTTAACCTATCCAATAAAAGGAATCTACCCCTTCATTGATATCAGTCCCTCGAGTGTCCCATTTGTTTATCAAGGTCTCTCTGACACAGGTCTCTAGGAAAATCTCAGCTGAGAACTCAAGGGAAATTGTTGCTAAGAAAAATGTCAGCAAACCAACAACAAACACGTGTTGTTTTAGTGCAACTCACACAGGAGTTCACTCTCCAGGCCTGAAAACTTGGATCTTCAGTTTTCCATCTCCAATTGGCTCCAATTATGCTCCATCATGCTCTATAATTATCC
>JASDQU010438680.1:18659-40141 GCA_032191745.1 Picea mariana
TGATGTGTCTATTTCAGGATTTTGTATTTCGGCACTTCAGGACTCAAGATGATGAGAGTCTTTGACATCTCCATCTCCCGGTATCAAAAATCCCAGTAGCCGAAACTCTGAAATGGATTTGGACCACCGCTTCGATATTGCACTTTAAAGAACGTGCAGGTTCTCCTAGATCTAACGATGGTCAGACCCCACGCTTGGATCTAACACCCAAGATCTATCCTCCATCTACGTGCTCATATCTGGTGCACACCTACGCACTACATTTGACTCTGAGCTAATTCCTCTTGAGTTGACTTTGTTCTTTTTTTTCATCGATGCATTTTCTGATCTTGCCATCAATGACATGCACACTTTTCCTATTAAACATGCCAACAATATTCTGCCCTATCTCTTCTGATCTTATCGAGCTTGCTCTGTAGAATCTTCCCAAAATACTTTTGGTGCCCGCCTGGCACATTCTTCTTGTACTCAAGCCGTCATCATTGCTTTACTTGCCATCAATGACAAGCATACACTGCCTGTAAAACATGCCAACAAGGCATACTACGCCACTCTGGATAGAAGCTACCTTGTAGCCTTGTGTTGCCTTCTCGACATCACCGTAGGTGTCCTTGATCCTTTGTGCTAGAGCGTGATCCATGGCTTTCCCTAGAAAAAAATCCTATGGATCAGATCCCTACATACTCAACCCTGTAAATAACTGCCATGGTAACAAGAAAGCAGCATCTTGACACATGCATTCACCTACAGGTGTCTTCCGAAGTGTGGGATGTTCATGACGTTCAACAGGGTGGACTGCACGAGGTTATGGGTCCATGTTTGGGGAATTATATTTGAATTATTCCCCCTCTTTCTGGTCATGTACTTATGTGGGGCAAGCATGTTATAGACTTTTCGGTCACCGAGGTTGAAGTCTATGAACTTCAATGCTGCAATATTGTCTTGGTCTACTCGAACTGTGCAAATCCCCTTTGGGATGTTTGCAGTGACCAAGGTGTACTCGAAATCTCTGGGTACACTATCTCGATTTATTGCACTACTTAGAGGTGGTATGTAGGTGGGTATTATAGTCGGGATCAATTTTGCATTTGCCAGATCATCCCTGTGTTTGTTTCACTTTTCATTTGATGGTTGGGATGGTCCGACTTCATGAGCAGTCAACAGAGAGGCTTGCAGTCCTCTCGGTGATGATGCTTGTACCCCTGTAGACATCGACATGACTCATTCAGTCATGAGGTTGACCAGAACTTCTTTAACAACTCTCTCTGTTGCACTGAACTCGTCTGACATACACGCTCGGGGTTGGAAATCTTCAGGTTCAAGGAGTAACATAGACACTACAATAGGGTAGAAGGAAATACAGTGCAATGATCACTATATAAAATCAACAAGTCTGCGGTCTCAAATTCACGATTAGAAAAAATGTTCTCGGTGCATGGCACAACAGGATAAATAGGTAACTTGGTAACGGGTTGCTTGCAATGGGTATGAAGCCTTCCTAAACTTTGTTATGTCCATTATGGCGTGGTCCCAATGGTATGATGGCGAGTTGTATGGTTATAAATTCCTTTCTACCTATTCAGAGTGTTGTTCTAACGGTTATAATGTCCCAATGGCTATATTGCTTCTCCATGGCGAAGTGCCATGCATCGTTGTGCTGATATATCGACGACACTCCAATTTTGCAAATTTTCCTTCTGCGAGGTTCCTTATGGATTTATCTGTAGCTTTTCGATCTTCTCTCTCTTCTTACTTAGTTTTCTAGCCTTCTTTCTAGTGAGATTCGTCTCAGTATTCCTTTTCCCATTCTGATTCTTATCTTCTTTTGACATAGTGACTTTGCGTTGTTGAGATTCTTTCCGAGGATTCAAGGGTAATACTTCTTTTTTATCTAGGATAGGTATTTCAATATTCTGTGGGTCCTCTAGTGTTCTTTCAAATTTGATATCTACGTCGTTGTTGTTAAATACTTGTGATTTGTTCTCACGTTCTTCAGTCAAGTGTGCGACCCTTTTAGTTATAAAATATTTTAACTCTTGCTTCTTCTGTTGTAAGACTTCTTCTTCTTCCTTCCTTCTGGATTGATCTCTTTCAATCCAAGGTCTTCCTAATAACATGGTAAATGGAGCGTTGTCCTCAATAAATTTAATGATCTCAAAATCTTCTTATGTCAAAGTTCCATTGACATTCATAGGTATCTGAGCGAGCTTCCCACATAGGGTTATCAGTTTTCCTCTGAATAATCCTATTCCTCCCAGTGAAGGAACCATAGCATGCTTTCCTAAAAGTTCCCGTGTTCTTTCTGTTATAACATTCACCTGTGTTTCCTCATCCAGAACACATTCAACATCGAAGTCTCCTAATCTTGATTCAATGCATTCATTTTCTTTGAAGATTTCTGATAATCTGACATGTCGGTAGTCATTCAGGGTTTCTCTCTTTTGTAGCAATACTTTCTCTGATTCTTTCTAGGATTCTTCCATAATATTAGTTTCAGGATCTGCCTTAGGGTTTTCTTGGTTCAGATTCATTCTTTCAACTTTAGCAATCATTCTAGGGAAATCCAATACTTCATGGTCCATAGCTTTACAACATAGACAACTAGGTCTTTTCCCAGGGCATTCCTTAGCAAGATGTCCTAGTTTTTTGCAACTATAACAGAGGGTTAATCCTCTCTTTCTTTTAACTGATCCCCATCCCTTTTTGTATTTCACGCTAGGATTGTAGTAGCTAACCTGCAAAAAAAATTTTCTAGGATCCTGCATCCATTTGTTAGTCCAAATATTCTTTCTATGCATAGGTATAACATATCTTTCACTATTCTTATTAGATCTACTGATTTCAAACCTTCTTTCATCCACCAGTGCCCTAGTTTTCAAGCTACAACAGAATCTATCAAACATACCTAGATCCATACTTTTGAAACAAAAATTTCTACTTATCTTACTTCTACAAAGCACAAAATCTTCAAATCTAGAACTTTTCACTATTCTTACCTTTATCAAAGCACAAAGCTTGCAGATCTTACCTCTTTTCTTTGGATCTAGCCTCTTTTCTTGGCACAAAGATTCACAATTCAAGAAGAATGTTGCGCACTAGGGAAACATATCCACGCACTGAGCTTTCTCAATTTTAGGTCAAATATTTGCACAAAGTTGCTTCTTCCTCAGTTCCCAACAATCACAATTTTAGGTCCTGGCAACGGAACCATTTGTGGGCACAGGGGAAAACCTAGGGTTCAATGCTACAACAATGCACCAACAAATCCCTAACTACCAGCCCTTTTGGCAACACCTGCGAATCATATGAAGTCTCATCTGAGGTAGAGGCAGGGGTGGTTGTAGGACTCAGGTGTATACAACCTTAGCTGGGACACAGATCTATGATTGTAATACTAAATAGAGCACTTAGCAGTAAACCTTCATCAATATCTAACCAATATATACTCCGCAGATAAAACAGAGCATCGCAGCATTCACCCAGATCTAATGTATCTAAGAACTTAGCATAAGGAATTAGATTAGATCTAGCAGATTCAAGCACTAAGCAAGTTCACAGAGGTCAGATCTAGCATCTAGATTCATCATAAGCACAAAGTATAATCAGATCTATCTATCTATATCAAATCACTTTAGCAAGTAAAGACATAAGCATATCAAGACATTGCACAAAGCAGGACAACACAACATCTATGTGGTTCACCCCCACCCTGGGGCTATGTCCACAAAATCTTCTTCTTTATTGTCTTTAGTCAATAAGTTACATGCACAGAACCTCAAAACCTTACTTCGCATAGGACAGGAGATATGCGCAGATCACTATATCCTCCTTCCCCGATTAGATCTAAGTAAAAAACCTTCCACAGCCTCTTACAATGACTTTCCCTTAGCTCTGCAAGTCTCACACAATATGCACAGAGCACTTACAAGCCACACTTGCACTTAGCACAACATAACAAAGATGCATCTTTTCTTCTTTCCTTACATCACCTAGACATCTATTTATATATTACAAAATAGGCCTAAGCATGGGTAACCCCATGGGCCAACATTCCCATACCCATTACATATTCCCAAATCCCAAAAAGGACCCAAAAAGGGGCCGATATCCTACGATCTCTACTTTGTCTTGCGCTCCGCCTTCGACAGGTTGTCGAAGTCCAAAATGGTCAAACTTGACCAAGGATCTCTCAAAACTTGGTCGAGGGCCAACAATTACTAAACTGATTCTCACTTTTATAGTGCATCCCATGCTTCGAAACTCTCAAGAAAGCACCAATGCTCACCTTTCTTCCTAAGACGCTTTGTTTCTAGTGCACTACACTGACTTGGATAGCTCCATTGGTGGATTCCACACATTTCCAAATTTTGGAAATTACCATGAATTTTCATTTCCTCTCAATGGTCCAACCATGCCTCCTCCTTGGGACAAAAGAGACAAGGTAAATTATTTATTACCTTCCTATTTGAATTTTCATCCAATCAAAATTAGAATTTAGCTTAAAATTTGACATTTTTTTCAAATTCGTGAGAAGTTCCTAAATGCTTCGGCTTGCCCTAAAGCAGTGCATACTGTGTAAAATTCACTATGAGAATTGTCGTCGGTGTGTCTTATATATTTACACATCGGTGTCATTCAAAAGAGAAAACCATGCCCCGAAACCAATCCACAATGGGATTCTACCCACATTGGTACATTTCACTTCATTAACCACCCCGCTAAATCAACAAATATATAAAATTTATCATAGTGGTGCACCCAGTTTAACCAACCACACTGGGGAATACACGAAACATAAAGCATTAGTGTGTCAATATTCAAATGCACCACCATACTTTATAATACAAATATGCACACCGAGTAAATCACACTAGTGTTGTTGAACATTACGCCTTGGTGCGCCTCAGGGATGATTTTAAGGATGGAAATTTATTTTAAAATATAGAAACCTTGGCGAATCTTACTTATTTATCATATGCCAATTATAAATGTTTGGCGATATTTTTGTAAAAATATTCAAATTTCTAAGGATTTTATATAGTTTTTATAAAATTTTGGCAATTTTAAGGTAAAATAATTTTATCCTATAGAATTTGGGTGAATAGTTTTTAAAATAGCGCCTAAAATCGTCTATGGTGCGCTTCATTGTCACTAGGTCCACCACAGTAGGGTAAACAAAAAAAAATATAGTTGTAGGGGCTAGTCAGCTCGACCAACTAGACCTGCTAGTTGTCTAGTCAAGTCGACTATAGTAGTTGGTTAGGAAGTCACTCGAACAAACAGTTAGCATCAATCAACCATTTAAGGAATGTAACCGACTAGTAACTGTATTTCATATATATATATATATATATATATATATATATATAATGGAAAGAGAAGAGAGGTTGTTCTGGACTGATATATAATAAAATGTGTTGATGGTTCTCTCCCATTTGTGTATTTATTTCTATATGTTTGTGTGCTCGTGTATATAATGTTGTAGTGTATAATGCTTTGTGTAAGGAGCTACCAGAAACCTTCTCGTACTTTCCCTTAGACTACAATATTGGTTCCATTGCTGATAGTTTTGAACTCAGGCATGCACAACAAAAATTCACATAGATAATAACTTTGGAAGACATGCGCAAATGGTGGGAGTATAAGATTATCAACTACATCAAAAATTATGCAAGGAGAAATCGACTGATGCTCGCTGAAGAACATGCTCAATTCTTCTCAGAAACTCATGAATTTTTTTTGGAAGCCATTCTAAAAGCATTATTCGCATACCTCAATCAGCCTAATGCATAGACCCACTTCCAATGAGAATTTGATGCACAAGATCATAAATAGAGGAAGAACAAACTTAAACGAGTGTGTCGAGAGGATGGTTAAAGAATATATCGAAGACCAAGAATTTCAATACATAGAGTCAGTTCAGACCATCAAGAAACAATTCTACACTGAATTGCAAAATGGGTTCCTTTGCACTATCCCCTCCTTGTTGCACAAATTCCTCTTAGACAAAGGATTCAGTGACCTTTTCGAGTACCGACTACCCTTAAAATATCCCCCTCTAAACTCCAACTGGAAAAAGAGACAATAAGAGTGGGAAGAGTTCTTGAAAGCTAAATGTAAAGATACGAGACAAGGTTGGGAGAACTTTATAAAGAAATGAGCATACAAAAAAATACAATGGACACCTTTGGCCGTGAATAAGTCAGGTCAACATTGAAGAGTTGGATGATCCCTGTGATGAGATAAGTTGAAGTCGAAGTGAAAGAAAAAAATGGAATCGAAGTCAAACCACACCCAAGTTGAAAATGTCATAGGGCAAGAGAAAGATAACTAATCCAAATGAGAAATATGCATGTCGAGAACAGATTCATAAACCACTAGTGGATATTAAAAAAATAGAGAATCATAAAAGGAAAAATAAACAAGAAGAGTTTTGAAATGAGAGGGATCTCTGAAAATCTCATAGAAATCCTACCCAGGTGTGGCAGATCACTGGAACAACCCTTCAGAGCACTTTGATGGCTCCTAGAAGGAGTGGAAGCTTCCAATTGAGTATGGAATTTGATGTCACCCAACAAACCAATGACCAAGTCAACGTGGAGATCGATGATTTGAGACCCACAATTCAACTCTCTCCTGCCAAAAGTCATAGCACGTGCATTATAGATTTCCTCTACCAAAGGCTTCACATAGATAGAAAGTCACAACGACTGTGGAATCAAATTGATGACATTGTTCAAGTAAGAGATACAATACTAATTGAAGCACAAGAAAATGGTGAAAATCGACCAGAAGATATACTTATTCAGTAAGAGATCTCATGGATGTTGTCCCTCTGCCGAATATACTTTTAGAGGATTCCAATTCCAAAAACAATGAAAAAGAAATGTCACAACCTTGTAGAGGATGATTTTTCAAATATTTATATAAATATTTTCAAACAGATGATCAAATCCCAAGCAAAGAACGTGCAATAGAGATTGAAGTAGTTGAGTTGGAAACCCAAAACCCTACTCAAGAAAGAAATTTGACGTCTTATACAACCTCAACACAAATTCTTACAATAATTATATTTTAGAAGAAGTATCAGAAAGAAACATGGGTCTAAATCATATCCTAATTTATGAAGGTGACGAGGACCCTAAGAAGCATTGGTTCATCTGCAATAAATTTTGGGATGCAGTCGACATAGATGATGAGGCCAAACAAATGGCATACTTCGGAGCCACCCTTAGATCCCAGGAACTTACATGGTTTATGAATCATATGGATAGTCAATAACGCTCAAAGGATGATATAAATCAAATCTTCCTCAAGTTCTTCATAACATAAGATAGCAGTCACTTGGCGGCACAAAAATTCAAATAAATCAAGCAAAATCCAAGAGAAACAGTCTAAGAATATGGCAAGAAGTTTAAAGACTTATTAAGTTAAATCCCTTATGAAATCAATGGAAAGATGTTGGTTCAATGGTATGTAGTAGGATTACTAGAAAAGATCATAATTCCCCTTCGATTGTATGATCTTCAGTCATGCAAAGACATACTAAAAAAATCACAACAAAATGAAATGGATGATGAAGGCACCTTGTCTTCAACAATTGTTGAAAAAAGACTGGAAAACAAGCTCACAGAGATATAGAAATCAATTAAAAACATGTCGATTGCATGCATTGAACTTTGGTTTACCGTTTTCTCAAGTGAGGGTCACACAAAATATTACTGCAAGTTCAATGATGTGCTAGACCCAACAAACATATGCATCTAGATCAAAACATACTATGATATTTGTGAATCCTCAACAAATCACACAACAAGAGACTTCCAACACAATCTAAGGAATGCACACCCCAAGTGGTGTCATATATGTGAAAAAAATAATCATTCCACTAAGGAATGTCATCTCAATGGAAAGAATAGACAAAATATTCACTCAGTATATCATACACAGGTGGTCAATCAACATGTCTACCAAGCAAATGAAAATGGATACTGAGGACGAGGTCGAGGTGGTTACCAAGGTTGAGGTAGAGGATGAGGAAATTTTAGTAGAGGACGTGGAAGAGGACGTTATTATTTCTTTTATTTTTTCAAATATGATCATATAATCCCAGATTATCCCATCAAAGACAAAATTGATCTCAAGTTCTTCAATATTTGTGGAGTAGGAGATCACTCCCTCGAGGAATATCTGATTGTTCTAGAAAATGCTATGAACAAAACAAATGTAAATATTTTTCACACGGTGCCAAAAAAAAATATTCTAAACTGAAAGAACCTTCATGTGGTAACATGTTCATGAGCTAGTGAAAATATTTATCCATAACTAGCAAGTCAACAAAGGAGAGACCAAAAAAAATACCTTGATCCAAGTGAACAGGACAAACTTATGCGGTAAGCGAAGAAAATTTTCAAACAACTTGACCAAGATAAAACAAACAAGGGAGAAAATACAAACACTTATGATACAACGTTATTTGAATTTCTACATCTGCTAAAAGAAAAATAGTTGATCGATCGCTTGATCAACCTATTGATTATTCTATGAGAATATAATGAATACCAAAGATATGTTAAAAGTCTATGCCAACTATATCAAGAAAAAAATGTACCAATGACTTAAACCCACAAGTCGGCCTTGAAATCARCATACACATGATCAAGGAAGTGGTAGTCRATTTTGGATCTCAAGTAAACAATTTCCCAAGGGAAACATGGATTCGACTCAAAAAACCACCACTACAACCAACCATGAATTTCGTAAAGCTAGAAGACCAAAGGTTCATTCAACCAATTGGTACCCTTAAAAGTGTAATTACATCCATAATGGAAATACCAATGTGAGTCGACTTTGAATTAATCAACTTGGTCGAAGGCATCAAACCTATCCGGCATTAGTCAGCAAACCTTGGGGAAGAAACATGCTAGCCATAATCTCCCTCGAAAGAGATAGAATCAAACTAAAAGGGAGTGGAAGAAAAAGTATAATCCCATTGGATCCAAAGGAAGGAAAACCTTGGGTCGAAACATGGGATGCATCTCAGGAAGTCCAATCATTATATCAAATAAATAATGAACAAAGAGACAATGTCGAGCCAAACTGTGAAGGAGAAATCCTAGTCGGATCTCCCTTATCAATAGGAAAAAATTTAGATACAAAATTGTACAAATGGAAAATGGATAATTATGAGGCTGAAGAAAATTAATGTTGGTCGATATAATCCATATCGGTAACAAAATCCAAATCATGCTTATGAGTACAAGTTGTACCAATTGTGGTAGAAATAAAGTTAAAGAAAACGCTGACAGTCATTTTGACTCATATAAACACAAGAGATCCATTGTGGTTCAATTAAAGGAACTCTACATCAGCGCATGTTGATGAAGTGTCCAAATTGGTTAGAGATCAAGGAAGAATTCAAATTCTAGTCGAGTCATTCATGAGTCAAGACACTCGATGGTGGAAACACATGCACCTCAACTACAAATGTAGAACATTGCCACATTATATTTTGTTGAAATAATCAGGAGAAAACAATTATCAACAAGTCTCAACATCCTAACTTTCAAACCTAGGTTCAACCCAATGGTTTTCTTCCAACAATGTGATAAGGAACGGAAAAAAGAAAGATACTGGGATGAATGAGTATGGCCACACATGTTTATGAACACCTTATATGAAATAGATTATAACTCATTATTATTAAAGAAAGGCTAAGAGAAGGAGGAAGACACTTGTGTTGAGGGAGTCGACACATTCGGGAGACTCTTGGTGATATGCCAAGAGCAAGGGACCTTGGTGAGAGACCAAGGTTAGGATATTTGGTGAGATTCCAAGATCAAGAGAATATTGGTGAGATTCCAAGAGAAACGGACCTTTGGTGAGATGTCAAGGTTGAGGATCTTTGGTGATATTCCAAGATCATGATGTTTGGTGAGATTCCAAGATCGAAGAAAGAAAAGAAGGAATTTTGCTATTAGGAGTGTAGAAACAAATAAATAATTTTGATTACACATGAGTGAGGAGATCTCATAGGTTGGATGAATATATTTCTTCCAAGTGTTGATGATGAGAGGGTTTGATCACAAATGACCATGATTAAAGATCTTTATAGGTGGAGAAGGACTTTCATCTAGAGGTCATATATTTCAAGAAGGAAAGAGAGCAAAAGTAGCCACAGGTGGGTTTTATAGGACAAAATCCACATGGAAGAGCATATTTGTATGGGTGTAATGTCCCCCATCCCAACTGAGGGACATTACGGTGCACAATACTCTTAAAAATGAAATTTCTGCTAATTAGATTAATTAATTTACAGTTAGTTGATTTATTGTAGCTTAAAACTACGAATTAAACCAGATTTAGCTACTATCTACAACCATAAAATACATTCATATACCACATGCTAATAATCAACATGAAATACATCTAAACAACTCATTAAAGAAGCACATAAATCACTTCCAAATACACATAGTTCATGCACAATAATTAAAGACACAATTTAACACAACAACAAGACAAAACGCTTATTGTTTCACAATAGTTGTGCAACCAGCTACTTGGGAAAGAAGTTCCACCCAACAATAGATTGACTATTCCAAATATCAATAGCCTGTCACCCCCAAGTTGAATTTAGAAATCCACAAAAAAGGGTGGTCTCTCACAGCCAACTCACAACTCATAAAACTCTCAACCCAACTGATATTCCCCTACATCTATCCTGATTTCCAATCAAATATTTTCCTCTTAACCTATCCAATAAAAGGAATCTACCGCTTCATTGATATTATTCCCTCGAGCATCCCATTTGTTTATCAAGGTCTCTCTGACACAGGTATCTAGGAAAATTTCAGCTAAGAACTCAAGGGAAATTGCTGCTAAGAAAACTGTCAGCAAACCAACAACAAACACTTGTTGTTTTAGTGCAACTCACACAGGAGTTCACTCTATAGGAATGAAAACCTGGATCTTCAGTTTTCCATCTCCAATTGGCTCGAATTATGCTCCATCATGCTCTATAATTAGCCCTCAATGGTTGCATCAACTTCAAGCTTTGTTTCTTGCTCTCTACTTGTTTCCCATGCACACATTTCACTACTAAAAAATGTTGTCCCCACCCATACAAATTTCCTTTGTTTGGCTTTCCTTTCTTGATTCACACTCTTCCCCAAGATGATTTTACTCAAACCCCATGTTCCCAATAAATTTGGGATGTGACTACTCACACCCACCCTCTTACATGTATTCAATGATTGGATTAGGGAACACTCAATCTGAAATGAGAAGGTTCATATACAAATAGAAAATTTAGGAAAATGGATTGAATTAATATACATGGGCATTTCTCCCCCTTGGAACCCTCTTGGCCATTATTCTAGATGATTCCCCCTCTTGTGGATTAATTCATCCCACATCTCTTGTTCATGTCCCCTTAGCAACTGACATCACATTTTTATTAATAAAACAAGGAAATACAATTCACATATTACATCACTTTTGTCGTAACCACACATTATATCTACATAATCATTAATTAAACTAGGTATTATAATGGGGATGTTACATTTCCCCCTCTCCTATAATTGTGTGCCATCCTCGGTGCACTTTATGTTGATATACATATATGCAAATTTACATCACAATTCTTAGAAAATAAAATTTTGCAATTTTACAACTCCAGCAGCAGCTCCAACCATAATATCGTGTTCCTTTCAACTTGTTGACCCAAGGAATGCATCATTCATTTATCATAGTTAACTCAAGGTATGCACCATCCATTTATCAAGGCTAACCCAAGGAATCATCCATTCATTTATCAAGGTCCCCAGTTCAGTTGGCCAGGACTCTAAGATGTGGTTCCATAACTCTAGCTACTCAAAATGGAGTCTTGCATTTTGTCTTCTTCAAAACTGTAAAACATTTGTGGGTATTTTGCCTGCATGTTCTATTCATGTTCCCATTTAGCATCTTCAGAGTCGTAACAAGTCCCTTAAACCTTTACCATCCCTATGGATTTGTTCCTGAGCACTTTGACTTTCTAGTCCAAGATGGGTACTAGTTCCACCCAGAAATCCCCTTCATGCTCTACCTGGATCACATTCCAATCAATTATGTGGGTAGTATCAGGTACACATTTCTTTAACAATAACACATGAAATTCATTATGCACTCTCATGGATGCATGAAAATATAACATGTATGCAATCGGTCCTATCTTTTCCAATATTTCCAAAAGGCCCACAATATCTTGCTGCCAACTTCGAGCAACTTTGTAATCTTATTGAACTTCTATTTCCCTTTACTTTTAAGAACACATGTTCTCCCACTTTAAAATCTTTTAAAACTTTGTTCCTGTCTACATAAATTTTCTTCCTATCCTAGGAATCCTTCAAATTCTTCTTTATCTTTTCCATCTGATCTTCCATTTCTTTTAACAATCCTGTCCCAACAAATGGATTATCCCAACTCACTAGTGTGTTACATTTTCTGCCATACAATGATTCAAATTGAATCATTTTCAATGAGGATTGATACCCATTATTCTAGGAAAACTCAACTAACTAAATATAATCTTCCCACTTTGATGATTGATTCATCACATACATTCTAAGCATGTACTCAATTATCATGTTAGTCCTTTTTTTTCTCCCATCTAACTCTGAGTGATATGCGGTACTAAGATTTAAATTTGTTCCAAATCCCTTGACCAAACCCTTCCAAAAATAAGATGTGAACTTTGCATCTCTATCTGAAACTATTTCCTTAGGCACTCCATGGAGCCTAGCAACTTCTCTCATATAAATTTATGAAATATTTTTTTCTTTGTGTGTAGTTCTCACTGGAATAAAATGTGTTGCTTTAGACAATTTGTCCACCACCACCGTGATGGAATCATGTTGCTTCACTATTCTGGGAAGCTTAGTAATAAAATCAATTGTAACTACTTCCCACTTCCATTCTGAATGGGCAATGGTTGTAGCAAACTTGTTGGGTGTCTATGGTATGTCTTCACTTTTTGGCATTCTAGACATCTGGCTATGTAATTAGCCACTTGTTTCTTCATTCCTGGCAAAAAATATTGGCTTCTTACTGCTACAATTTTTTTTGATATCCTGGGTGCCCGACATATGGCACATTGTCTATTTCCTTCAAAACTTCATTTTTCATCTCACTAGAATTCAGCACATACACTTTACCCTTGTACATGAGAATTTCATCTTCTTTCAGCTCGTAATAATTAAATTTCTACTGAAAATTTCTTAATTTGTTGTAATGTCTCTTTTATTTTCATGTAGTGTTGATCTAAATTTGTTTCTACAATAATTTTTTCTTTTAGCTATGTCTTGTACATGTTGATGGTTGCAATTTGCACTTCATGATCTCTCCTGCTGAGTGCATCAACCACATGATTTTCCTTTCCATTTATATGCTTAATTTCGAAGTCATATTCACTTAGAAATTCCAACCATCTAGTTTTCTTAACATTTAGTGTTGGATGTCCAAACAAATGCTTCATACCACAGTGTTCTGTACTTAGCTCAAATTTGTTACCCATAAGGTAATTCCTCCACATTTTCAATGCATGTACAACTGTTGCTAACTCCAAGTCATGTGTAGCATAATTCCTCTCATACTCTTTTAATTTTCTGGAATCATAGCATACCACATGGTCCTTTTGACTAAGAACTCCACTAAGTCCTTCCTTGCATGCATCGGCGCACACAACAAAATATTCATTTGAATTTGCAATATTCAATATTGGTGCACTTGTTAATATTCACTTCAACTATTGAAAACTCTCTTCACACTTGGAAGTCCATTCTAACTTCACACTCTTCTTTTGCAAATAAGTGATTGGACATGCAATCTTTAAAAAGCCTTTTATGGATCTTCGATAATAACCGGAAAGACCCATGAATGATCTGGCCTCCATCAAATTATTTGACACTATTCATCCTATAATGGCATCTATCTTCTCAGGATCAACTTTTGTTCCTACTGCTGAAATTATATGCCCCAATTAGAGAATATTCTTTTGATAAAAGATTCACTTAGCTTAGCATATAATCTATGCTCTCTTAAAACTTGCAACGCCATTCTTAAATGTTTCTCATGTTCCTATTCTGATTTAGAATACACGAGTATATAATCTAAGAACATGATCACAAACTTGTCCTGGTACTCCTTGAAGACTCCATCCATCAAACACATAAAGACTGTTAGGACATTTGATAGCCCAAATGGCACTATCATGAATTCATAATTCCCATATATTGTTATGAATGTTGTCCTGCTAATTTCTTCTTCCTTTATCCTTACTTGATAATAGCCTGATCTCAAGTAAATCTTCGAAAATATTCTTGCACCTTTCAGTTGATCAAAAAAATCATCAATTCTAGGAAAATGATACTTATTCTGTATGGTAACCTTATTAAGCTTCATGAAATCAATACACAACCTTAATTTTCCATCCTTCTTTTCCATAAAAAGAACTAAGGCTCCCCAAGGTGACACACTTGGGCATATATACCCCTTCTTCAAAAGTTCTTCAAGATGCATCTGCAACTCCTTCAATTCTGGTGTACCCATCCTGTATGGTGTCTTAGACATTGAGGCATCTCTTGGCACTAAATCAATAGAGAAATAAATTTCTCTCTTGGGTGGTAATCCTAGAATTTCTCTAAGAACATATTCAAAATCCCTCAAGACTAGATGGTCTTCAATGCTTGCCATTTTGTCTTTGGATGCCTCCTCCGTATGGGATGAAAACGCCTAAAATCCCTTCCTGAAGATAGTCTTCAACTGCAGAGCTAAAATCTCTCTAACAACTACAACTCTTGGAATGCCTTGAAGCTTTCCTTGTTTCCATTCCTCATCAAGACATGTGATTGTCTTGTTGTAACATTCTAGGACATCATGATGTTTTTCCAACCAATCTGTGCCAATTAGATAGTAATATGAAACCAATGGTACGATGTTTACATCTACCTTCGTGTTGATTCCATTCATGTCTATCTGACAATATTTAATCAAATCATTTATCTTTCTCTTAGCCCTTGTGGCTAACTGAACTAGCCAATATTTCTTATGCTTACTTATTTACAAGTGAAATATTTCAACAATGTTAGCATTTATGTAACTATGGCTAGTTCCAGAATCAATCAAATTTTGTATGGGTTGCTTGTCAATCTTACCTTCCACTTCAATCATGGGGGATTGATATTCATATTGCTTGTTGTCCAGGAATTTATAAATCCTTGGCATGATTCCTCCCATGTCTTCCATTGTTTCATCCCCTTGAATGTTGTGTACAGTGCTCATTCTTTATCCTTTGTGCGGGAAGTCCCTATATAAGTGATTTCCCTCACATCCCCAACATTGAACAGTTTGATTCCTTGGCCTTTTCTCAAATGAACCTACATTATTTTGCTCATTTTGGGCTACATGGCCTTACTGATTTTCTTGGGGGTTATTTTTTAAAAAGGGTGGCTTAAAACTTTTCTACCTTTGATCATTTTTCCCTTTCATATTGTCATTCCAATCCTTTTGAAACATTGGCCTTCCTCTATTTTTCTCATAAAGGTTCCTTACTCTCCTTATGGTTTCCTCCAAGGTCTTTTGGTTATCATACCGAATCTTGTCACTATAGAAGGAGGGTAACCCACTTAGAAACCTTTGGATTTTAACCTTCTCATCCTTGATTAAGTCAACATACTTCAACAATTCAAAGAATCACTTATGATATTCCTCCATTGTCATGGTTCCCAACTTGAGTTCAAAGAACTTTTTCATCTTTATTTCATAGTAATGCTCGGACAAATATTTCTCTTGTAAATATCCTTTGAACTACCTCCATGAGATCCTCTTCTCATCAAAGTTATTGGATTTCTTAAGTTGATCCCACCACATGGCTTCCTTTCTTTACAAGTGGTAGGTGGAAATTCTAGCTTCCACCTGGGATGGGTAATGATGCAACTGGAAATATTTCTTCATGCCTCTT
Organism: Picea mariana; assembly: GCA_032191745.1. Taxonomy (NCBI): domain Eukaryota; kingdom Viridiplantae; phylum Streptophyta; class Pinopsida; order Pinales; family Pinaceae; genus Picea; species Picea mariana. The sequence continues at coordinate 34,663 of JASDQU010438680.1, forward strand.
CTCCTTTCCTGTATTCACCATTGAAAGAAGGTGGATTTATTTTCTTGAGTTCACCTTGCAATATGTCTACCTCACACCTTATTCCTTACCTTTGAACAAGATACAAACTTAGGTTTCTCCCTAGCCCTGAGATTGAATGAGTTCTTCTAGTGGAATTCCTTGGAGAATGATGGCACCTTCTCATGCTTCTTGACTGCCTATTATTTCCATGATCATCCTTTTTTCTATGGGATATAGATGTTGATACTTGTCTAGTACTAGCTGCTTGTTTAGTGCTAGAATCCTTGTTGAATTGCTTATGAAAAATGTTCAATCTCTAAAGTATCTCTTCCTAACCCTTCATAATTATTTCATTATCAACTTCGTATCTTTGTATTTCCCTATGCAAGCTTCTCATAGTGACAGGCTCTTGCCTATCTCTTCTTCCATTTGAATTTGTCTCAACATTCCCCATGTTGGCATGCAAACCTATGATCCCTTCCTCGTGGTTGTAATATCCTTGAGAATATTCCATGACTCCAGTCCTCATATAAGAACTAAAGTTTATTTCCGTACTTCTAATTCTACAAGAAAATGTGCTTATAATAATTATTGTTAGAAATATGCATAGCATAAAACATTTCATCATATAGAATACATGTTATTCTTCATCAATTTATGAAGGAAACATTGCACCAATTAAAATTTTGATTTTCTTGATGCATTCCTTCCCGAAATAGCTTCCCAACTATTGTACTCATGCCTCAATCTGAATTATAACTGAAAGTTACAACAACTACATGTTGCAATTCCACTCTTTTTACTGCTACAGAAATATATTTATTAATTTATGAGACCTTTAATTTCCCAAATCAAAATTATTGGTTGATATATGTCTTATACTCCTCAATACATTTCCAACAACTATTTTTTTTTCTCAAATCCAAGCTCTGGGCTAAAAGTTATGGTCCAGAGAAGTTTAGGTTGTTTTACTCAATTTACTCATGTATGCTACACGTGTCTTATTTGTCTTCCTGCACATTTTTAGGTGCCCATAACTAAATTATGACTCCACCACTAGTTTCTATGGGTCATAATATTTCCAGAGACTACTCATGTGCTCCAAACGGACTTATGAGCATAAAGTTATGCCCTCTGGAAGTAACATTGGTGCCAAACTTTTACCCTCATTGTTTTGACTATAACTTTCACATACGAGCTCCATTTTGCAAACCATTTATCTTGTTGGATAGCTCTCTTTGAGTTATCTTCATGATTTTCGACTTGCTAATAATTTTATTTACAGCCTAAAAAAATCCCCGCGAGTTAATGAACTTCAAAAACCACAAAATTTCACAGAAATTTGATTTTTTTGCTGTGTTAACAACCCTTTAAATCTTACCCATTGATCTCAAATCATGATGCAAACAAACCATTCATACGAACTTATTGGCCATCAACAATTGGTATCATCCTTTGAATGTGCAAAACATTTTTCCAAAACTATCGATCCGAGCATCGATCGTCAGTCCATTTCCCCGACACTCATTTTTTAAACAACTCTTAAATCGGTCATCGACGATATTTGTTGGTGAATGAAAAAATATTCGTTGAATCTATTGATGCACAACCACATCCCATCGATGATAGAAGATCCATGATGATTTTCAAACTCTTTCCCAAATCAACCGAATTGACCATTGACCATCAACCACTTATGTTGGTTGATGTGGCATGACACGTGGATGTTGATGTGTCGTGACACGTCATCCTAAGGTGTCAACTTGGGTGACATGGCATGACGCATGGATGATAACGTGGCATGACACATGTATTATGATTTCATAATCTTCTTTCCCCCCATTGTCCATTGACCAATTGTATTGAACAACCCAAACACCTCGTTGACTTCATTAGACACTAAACCATTGGCCATTAGAAACTTTTGTTTCTTGTTTGGGACACTTCACCAAATCGGCTGACACCCAACCACTAGCACATCATCCATTGTCTATTTCTCTTGGATAATTTTCAACACTTATCCAAACTCGTCGATCTGACCATCGAGCGTCGATGGATTCTATTGTCAAACTTCACACTTAGAAAATTTTCAAATTTTCTTTGATTGATCTGGATTGTCTATATGATCCCCTTCACAACCCTTGATTAAATCTCAACCATTCCTTCCATCAACCTTTACATTTTTTGGATCCTTATGAATTTTTAAATTTATCATGATGAATCCCAGGCTTCAATCTCAAGGGAAAAAGACATCTCGGTCGTCGATCCACCAAATTTCCTGTCACTCTACAGGAGGTCATTAAAACTCAAATTTCTACCATGCCAGGTTGAATTTCAATCTGCAACTTCATCTCTCTACTCCACTAACCGTCACAAACTATAACAACTAATTTCACCACTTTGCTTTGGTTTGAGCCCATACAATCACAGTGTTTGAACCAAAGCTCTAATACCATAATGTAAAATTCCCCATTCCAACTGAGGGAACTTACGGTGCAAAATACTCTTAAAAATGAAATTTCTTCTAATTAAATTAATTCATTTACAGTTAGTTGATTTCCTATAGCTTACAAATATGAGTTAAAATACATTTAGCTACTATCTACAACCATAAAATAGATGCATCTACCACATGATAATAATCAACATGAAATGTAGCTAAACAACTCATTATAGCAGCACATAAATCACTTCCAAATACACAAAGTTCATGCACAACAATTAAAGACACAATTTAACACAACAAAAAGATAAAACACTTATATTTTCACAACAATTGTGTAACCAACTGCTTGGGATGCACATTCCACCCAACCATAGATTGATTGTTCCAAATCTCAATAGTCAGTCACCCACAAGCTTAGGCTAGCAATACACAATAGAGGGTGATCTCTCATAGTCCACTCATAGCTCATAAAAATATCAACCCAATTGATACTCTCCTACACCTATCTCAATTTTCCATCAGCTCTCTTCCTCTTGACCTATCCAAACCAAGGAATGTACCCATTCACTGATCTCAGTCCCTCGGGCATCCCATTCATTTATCAAATTCTCTCTGGCACAGTTAGCTAGAAATCTCTCAGTTGGGAACTCAAGGGAAATTGATGCTAGGAAATTTATCGGGAAACCAACAACAAACACTTGTTGTTTTAGTGCAACTCACATAGGAGTTCACTCTTCAGGCCTGACAACATGGATCTTCATTTTTCTCTCTCCAATTCACTCGAATTACACTCCAACATACTCTATAATTCTCCCTCCATGGTTGCATTAGCTTCAAGGTATGTTTCTTTCTCTCTACTTGTTTCCCATGCGCACATTTGACTGACTAAAAACCGATGTCCCCACCCATACGAATTTCCTTTGTTTTTCTTGCCTTTCTTGATTCACACTCTTCCCCAAGTTGATTGTACTCAATCCTCATGTGCCCAATAAATTTGGGATGTGACTACTCACACCCACCCACTTACATGTATTCAATGATTGGATTAGGGAACACTCAATCAGAAATGAGAAGGATCATATGCAAATAGAAAATTTAGGAAAATGGGTTCAACTAATATACATGATTATTTCCCCCCTTTGGACCCCTATTGGCCATTATCCTAGACACTTCCCCCTCTTATGGATTAATTCATCCCCCATCTCTTGTCCATGTCCCCATAGCAGTTGGCATCACATTTTTATAATAAAACAAGGAAATACAATTCACATATTACATTGCTTTGGCTGTAGTCATACATTATATCTACATAATAATTAATTAAAACGATTATTATAATGGGGATGTTATAATGGGGCTTGTTGTATGGGATTTTTGTACATATCTGCGGGTCATAGAAGGGAAAGTCACAGATGTATGCGGGTCACGGAAGAGAAAGTCATGTATTTCTTGGGAAATATGCCAAAATAGGTCGTACAATATCACATGTCTTTCCATGTTTTTCTACAATGTATAATTCTCTCAATGGGAAATTTTACCTGCTACGGGAGCCCTAATTTGACCTTAATAAAAGCATCATTATATTTCTTTTCCCTCCAGGGTTTTTCCAGGGGTTTACCTAAAAAATATTGGTGTTCTTGAATTGGTTTCCTTGTTTATGCTTCCACTGCATTTTTAGTTGATTACTTAGTTATGCTTTTAGTAGATAAAGTGATTTTATTTGAGCTAACTGTTAGATGTTGAGTAAAGTGGTAAAATATTAACATGGTATTAGTGCATACCAAGGGTTGAATTCACTCAGTGGGAATATTTTTCAACATGGTATTAGAGCAAGGTTGCTTTGGGAGGAAACTAAGTGCACATGGTATCGACAAATCTATCAGATGAGAGTGACCAAGGGAGATATTGAGTTCAATTCTAGGGTTATAGGAGCAAATATATGGGATCAAGAGTGCTAAAGTGGGTTCTTGAAGGAATAAGCACAAATCCACGGGAGACCTTAGTAGATATATAAACTAGCAGGAAGAAGTCAAAGGACTAATTTATGGGAAACATTAGAGTCGAGGCTTTGAAGGAGAGAGTGGGAGCACATGGGAGTAGACAAGGACTTTTGCTCATTTGATTGTGTCATCTACTTAGGGGAAAATATGTTCCTTTTCTCAAGTGCTTAAGACACAAAGGATAGTGACTCAAAGGGATCTCATATGGGTGAAGAAGGACGTTCATCCATAGATCAGAGGATGGAAAATTTATTGGAGTGGGTGACTCACAGATAGAGGAAAGAAGGAATTTTTTCTCAAGGAGATATCAGGAAGGGATGAAGAAATAATTTCACCTAGAGATCTAATCAGTCCAAAGGGGAAGAGAATCTAGAGGAGTAGCCAGGATAACACCATGATCAACAGACAAATTTGGTAGCAAGGACAAATCTGGGCAATAGAGGAGTTGAAAGTATAGGATCGTATAGCAAAAACAAAGGTGTTCAGTTGTAGGTGTTGTCTATTTCTCAGTAGACAAAAGACACACACAACATTGATTAGATGGAGAAATACTTTCATTCAAGTGTGTAGAACATGGTTCAAGGAAAGGATCAAATGAGAAGCAAGGGAGATAATAGTCAATCAACAAGATCGAAGGATTGATATTGATGTTTGTAGGGATTGGATATTTTCTGATTTGTTTTTCTCAGGTGAACCATTATCCTAGGATGGGAGACTGTAAAAGGATCCAAGGGAATTTTGGATCAATGTCAGTGGTAGAGAACAAGGAGTGAGAGGCTCTAAAGGTTGAGTATCTCAAAGGGAGTCAGTATTCAGGTTCAGGTGGCAAGGAGAAGACTTCCAAGTACGTCAAGAAGGATTCATGGTGTGATATGGCCATGGAAGATGCTCAGAAGTAAGTGAATTCTAGGAGAACGTTCATGGGAAGTGATTCTTCAGAGATAGGTCAAACCATCATGCAGGGATAGATTTTTTTTCAAAGGTATTAGCCAATCAAGTGTATTGGAGAGAAGGCATGGTAGCAGATCCGATA